>JAAALK010000081.1:29127232-29381309 GCA_019279435.1 Zizania palustris | reverse complement strand
TTATTAAAAATACCAAACCCACTCATAAAAGTATGAAAATTTACCAATGATTAAAAGATGTTGAATTAGGACTGTAAAAAAAAATTCAAGTTCAAAAATGTTTTAAATGTGATGTAGGCTTAAATTGTGATCTCACATGAAATAATGGCAACTAAATATTATTTGCCGAGTGTTTTTATTTGTGGCACTCGGCAAAGGATAGCATTTGCCGAGTGTCCGTTAGTGGCACTCGGCAAAATTGATTTTTAACCCTGCCGGCCATAACGTCGTCAGCAAAAAATTGGGCGAGTGATTTTTCAGGTGCTTTGCGAGTGCCTATGGTGTGACACTCGGCAAACCCTAGTCTTTGCCGAGTGCCACGGTGTTTGCCGAGTGCATTTAACAGGGCACTCGGCAAACACCTTTGTGCCGAGTGCCCGATGAAATGCACTCGGCAAACACCGTGGCACTCGGCAAATATCTGTTTTCCGGTAGTGTTTCTCGTGTCTTGACAATTAATCTAAAAGTCCCAAACAGTATAAATTAATGCACACAAGAAAATAAATATCGGGTTATTCTTACCACAAGTCAATCGGGCATTTCAAATGTTGATTTAGACTAATCGAGTTAATCGGGCGAATCCCAGATGGAACACCGACCGACAGAGCATCATAGAGTGTTGGAGCCGCCCGATAATCCCGATCAACATATATCGGTCGATGAAGTGCCGATCTAGGATTTTAACCCTAGATCCGCACTTCATAGACAGAATGTTAGTTTTTTTTTTTGAGAGCTATCGGATTTGAAATTTGTTTAAAAATGTATAATTTCAAAAAAAACTCCGAACAGGCCCAAAGCAATATGCCGTAATGGACATCTACGTCTTTGTGGGCCGGAATGCTATTGTGCCCTAATGGGCCGATCCGGGTCGGGCCGAAGGCCACTAGTAACGGAATTCCACTGGGATTATTATAAAAAAAACTCCGCC
The DNA here is from genome assembly GCA_019279435.1 of Zizania palustris. NCBI lineage: Eukaryota > Viridiplantae > Streptophyta > Magnoliopsida > Poales > Poaceae > Zizania > Zizania palustris. The sequence continues at coordinate 29,380,342 of JAAALK010000081.1, read as the reverse complement.
AGTATTTCTTCCGTTACGGAAACGAGTGGGGGTGGTTGCACTGCAGCAGGGGAGAAGCGGAGCGCAATGTCGGCGGCGGCGGCTAGGGATGCTCCCATGGACGAGCTGCGCGCGCTCATGGTGGCGCACACGCCGCCGCTCCACGCGCTCCTCGTGCCGTCAGAGGACGCCCACCAGGTCCGTACCACCGCCGGCGCCGCCCCGCGCGGATCGGGCGCCGATCGAGGGCGGAATCGAGATCCGATTGGTCTCGTCTCCTGTCGGTTTGTTCGTCGCGCTGGTGATTGAGGATCGCTGTGGTTTGTGCAGAGCGAGTACGTGTCGGAGCGGGACAAGCGGCGGCAGCTCATCTCCGGGTTCAACGGCAGCGCCGGTGAGTCTTAATCCTTCCGTCTCTCGGTTGCCAGCCGATTGGTCCGTTGCACGATGAGTTCGCACGATTACCGTAAATCAGTCTAGTGCCTACTGGGTTCGGCAACTGCATCTGCATTACGATGGTTGTTTTGTCGTGATATCATCTCTTCTTCACATGCATTTTATATAGTATTAGATATTTGCGGCTCCTTAATAGTTAGCTAATAACTTCAGAAGAGAATTTCAATGGATTCTCTTCGTGAAACAGAAGCATGGATCATTCGGAAACAAAGGAATGGCCTCATATTTAAGAGAAAATAATCAACTTTACAAATTTACAAAGATGAAAAGATTTTAAGGAGACAACTCTCCAACAATCATGTAGATTAAGAGATTACCAAAAATATCAATTGTTACCCTGGCTTTCTAGCTTGTATTTTTTACCTCTGGGTCTATCTTCTAATATAATTCTTTCGGCTAGGAGCCCCTCTTACCCGTCTTCAAAAAAAATTATAACCAGGAGCTGAAATTTTTGGGTTCAACGAGTCAAACATCGACACAAAGTCGAGCAGAAAGTTCCCACCCAATCGGATAAAAAAATAGCCCAATCGGATAAAAAAATAGTTAAGGTTCACATTTCTCAATGAGTGGAATAAATTTAGTTTTCATAAATCATAATTATCAGATACAACCATAGTCTAGGAAATTATGAAATTGTTTCACGGATAATGGATGGTTTAGGTCTTTTCACATATCATGGCACGATTGGCCATGTTTTCCATGGCTTGAAAGTTTGACTTGCCAGGATAACATAGTTGGTTGTTTTTGCCGTGATATGCAATTCATGATTCACGTGTTATGTTGTATCAACATGCATGTATCTTTAGTCATTAATTTCTAGTATTATTAATTCTCTTGCTAAAACGTAGCAATAGTATAATTTATGCATCATTTCCAACATAGTTAATAATTAGTAGTGAGAAACAAACACAGATAGACATATTATATTATTGGTAGAAACAACAAGATACATGTTGATCTCACCGCGTGTTACGTACAAAAATGCAAATTATGTTGAATTGAATAAATAAACGGTCGGTAGATCTAGTCCAGGATGAACTAGGTTGTATAAGACACGTACATATATACATATATATTACCGTACCTTTGGGCGACGCAAGAAAGATCGTGCATATAATTAATTAACATGCATATAGCAGTACTATTTTTTCTGGTAGAAAGATGTACCAGTATAAATTGTTTGTGTGACGGTAGCGAAAAGTAGGATGAATGCCGCTATGAGGGAGCTGAACACCCATGGATTGATGAAGTAGGTGTGTATGAAGGTAGCCCGCCACTTGTTCCACATCTTCTTGCAGTGCATGGTCATATCCTCTAGCACATTGTTGATGTTGCTGTTTGGGCTTTTCACTGCTCCCTTGGATAGTGTCTTGTTTATCAGGTTCGCTACTTCCTCGTCGCTGCCAAAACCATTCTCGATGATCCCTTTAGACCTCAGTAGCGTCACATCTTTAGGGGTGTCGATTAGAATGTCCAGGAAATAGACAAACGCAGTCACATCATTTCCGGCACCTGGGTGTAGCTGCTCAAACGCCATCAGATTGAGTAGCACACTCTCAGTTTCGTCAAAAAAGGAGATCCGAGGGATTCTTAGCACACTGCTTTCAAAGCTGACTGCTCCTGCGAATCCATGAGCTTCACTCACCTTGAAATGGATTCCTGCCTCGTGGAGCACCGAAGCAGGATGCATCTCAGACTCTAATGTTGACTTTCGATAGTATCCACGTTCACCACATACACTTTTATGAAGAATGTCCAGGGGGTGGAGCCCTAAATGGTTATTGATAGGTGAGGCAGGCGTGAGAATGTCGTCAAGAAATGTATGAACCTGATTGTTTACCTGTCCATCAATCATTCGACACCTTGACGTTAGTAGTAGTGAATTTTCTTAAATTGTATAGTACGTAATGATTTACTTAAGTGCCTTCAAATTTCTCAGAAAAATATAGTTAACTACCTTCGAATTGATAGAAATATTGTGCCAGAGCTATGTTTAGAACAGAAACATACTAAAACATGCACAAGATAAAGCTCATTCCTTAATTGAACAGCAATAATAATGTTTGTACCCTCACAGATAACACCCGACCTCCCATCCCCATTAATTTCTATCAATCCAACCTCTCAAGTCCAAACGAGAGCGAACATTACCATGCATGCTTGATGGGTTTTCAATATCCAATACGATCTTCATAATGTGATTCTCTGTTTATTCCTATTATGACTATGACTAGAAAAGGTAGAGCTCAAAGAAGTATATTCCTATCTAATCTCTTATTACCAATTAGGATTATGATTCATATCTGTGGGAGAGAGAGGCACTATGAATAGGACTAGCATGGGTATTTATAATATAAATAACTGTGGGTCGAGAGAGGCCTTCAAAGGCATGTTTAGAATGTATTCAGATTCTGATTGTCTTGATTCCCGTTCTCTTGATTCTGATTCTTCTGATAAGTGATTCTCCGATGAATCGAAATTAGTTGACCAAATATATGAGGATTACATTTTAATAGATATACTTATTTTAATTGTGACAGTTAGATCTATTAAAATAAATGGTTCTTATTAATTTGATGTATCTTAAAATTTACCATTATAATAATACATGGTACTAGCAGTAATCTTGAAAAGTGATAATGTATAACCTAGTTTTGATACATTGATATTTTTTTCAAATAGTGAAAACTATGCTACAACACCATTGGAAAAAGATATAGCAAGCTAAGAGAAGTAGTTGAGTACCTGAAAAGTTTTAGGATCCACCGTAAGAAACATTAGGTTTTGGAGGAGGAGGGAAGGCAACTGGTTCTCAATCAGGAGCACGTCAGAGATGATGTTATCTTTCAAGTAGAGATAGCCATGCTCACTAAAAATAGGATCGTCAGACCCATAATCCTTCTCTACCTTCCCTCTCAGCGAAAACATCCTCATCACCTCCAGAAAGAAACAGCCGTCAATAACCATCAGCTCCACAAATCGCTTTGGGTGCCAAGCCTTATCTAGATTCTCATAAGCCTCATGTAGTTGGTCATATATCTTCTCCACGGCAGCGATGAACTCACGTAGCGGCTTCCCGCTCCGCTTGACCAGTTGCACTACTGCGCGGCGCTTATGAGCCTCCATAGGGAGCAGCACGGGGTCGCCATGGTGAAATGGCCCCAATGAAACCAGCTTTGGCCGGTAGGCGTCACGCTTGGTCCTGTCCTTGATGTACTCCGGCACCCGGTAGATAGAATGCCTCGCTCGTTGCTGCGGCTTCTCGGTGGAGTTGATCATGTTCTCCATCTCCACCACCCAGCTGCTATCGGAGCTGCCGATGGCCGGCGGCACGGATGGCTCGCAGGAGCTGCCCGTGGCCGGCACCGGCACGCGTGGCGCCTGCATCTCGTTATCTATCTCCCTATCTAGCTAGCTCGGCCGGCACGATCTCATGCATGCATGCTCCATTGTGTTCGTCTCTTATTGAAGAAACTTAGCAGGAGCTTGCATGTATGGACCGTCTACATTCGGCGCGTTGACTTGACTTGCAAAGTCATCATTAAATACACAAACTACTATAATTGAGAAATTTCATAGTCAATTCTTGAGAGAGGTACTGGTAGGTGGTAAGCAGGCCGAACCACGATATTTTATTTAATTTGAGTGTCTTGATTAGTATCAAGGATACGCACTAAAATTTATATTAATTCAGAACATGGGAACTCTTCACTCTTCAGATGATGTGAGCATGCTGACCTGATATATACTGAGTATTTTTCTGGATTCTGACGACAATTGAATTGTTCTTGTGGTGCGGACAAGATGGACCTAACTTAGGAGTTAGGATAAACGTGCGTGCATGGACTTCCATGGCCGATAATTGAGTTGGTCTCCCTCCATGGATCCATCCTGAATCCTGTTATGTCTCATGCTCGTCACTGCACGTAAAATTCTGCAATGAAATGCAGTGCAAAACTCAGCCTCTCAAAGTCAAAGGTAATACTTAGTCAGAAGATATTGGAGGTTCTAAAAGTCAAAGAGCTTAGTTTGGCTTCTTTTTCGTCGCTTTGTTACGAGTGTGAAGAACTAACTGTCTCAGTCTCACACCCACTACATACCCCATCTTTCTTTCTTTCTCCAATTAAGGCAAGTAATTTTGTATCCTATCCTAGTGCAAATTTCTGAGAAAAAATAGCTTCTGAAGAAAAGAAGGTTTACTTTTATCATTTCCAATTTCTCCAAACTGGTCTCAGATCGAGAGATTGAAGTAGATCTGTAGCACTACAGGAAAACTCAAGGGTAAACACATGCAATACATACACTGAAAGAGATATACCATCATCTATATTACTTTAAAAAAACTGTCACTGCCACCCATTCTCGTATTAAACCAAAACTCTTCAATTTATTTCTATAATGTTTTTAATGTTGTAAAAAAAAAATTCGTTGCAACGCACGTACACACTGGTGTGGATGGCAAGCAGGCAGGCTTATATTTCTTGGTTTCAATAGGACTCCTTCACACTAGTAATTTAAATACTTCTATCAGGAAGCAAGTGTATATATATTGACAATTTAAGAGTCAAGTTTTTAGAATTGAATTTTTTTGACACGGTCATATTGGCTAAAAAAATGTTTTTTTGTCGCGAACTAAAATTTAGCACTGTTACCGATAGCAACAAACCAAACAACCCTAATTAGTCGAGAAACTTTATATAAATAATTATCAATTGTATCGAATTATCACGGACACGCTTTTAAGTTTTAAATAAAGCATCTAAAAAGTATATATCAACATTTTATCATTAAATTAATTGGATTGTACCTCAAATTAACAATTGTATCGAATATAACGTCCTAATTAATTCTTGCATAGGCTTACGGACAATTAAGAAAAAAACTAGCCTTTCCCGTGTCTTGAGAATTAATCTAAAACTCCCGAACAGTATAAATTATTACACACAACAAAAAATATCGGACGGCTAAATATTTAGAAAAAAATTGCATGTCACTGAAAAATCGTCGGTTCAATGACACTGAAAATGTATTGTTTTCATATATGTTACTGTTTCAATTCTATGTGTCCATATATAACATTGCCGTTAGTTTTAACCATTAGTCAACATTAGTTTTTTTTAAATACCAAAATTTCTCTCACTTACAAAGCTATCTAAATTGTTTTGCTTTTGACTGGTCTCAGGTGCGCTGGATTGATTAAGTGATTGGTACGCATGTACCGACTAGAGTAAGTGCTATCATGAAGCTTAAATCATCCTTGATTTTTTGTGAGTTGAGAGCGGTTTGGGTATTTCGGGAAAAACTAACGTTAATTAACGGTTGAAAGTAACGACAATGTCATATACGAAAACAACAAGTTTTAAGTGTCATATATAAGAACCGATGAACATGGTGGCATATAAAGATTTTTTTTTAAAAAAATTAACCGGGTCGGGCCGGCCTACTAGTAACAGAATTGCAATGGGATTATTATAAATAAAAAAACTAACGGGCCATAACATACATGAGAATAGTAAGTTTTCAGTGACATAGAATTTTTAGTGGCATATAAAGAATTTCCTCAAATATTTAACAACCATCTCATAATGTTGGGCCTCTCCAAAAGGCCCAAAGCAATATGCCGTAATGGACATCTACATCTTTGTGGGCCGGAATGCTAATATGCCCTAATGGGCCGGGCCGGGTCGGGCCGAAGCCCACTAGTAACGGAATTGCACTGGGATTATTATAAAGAAAAAAAACTTCCTCCAGTATTTCTTTCGTTACGGAAACGAGTGGGCGTGGTTGCACATGCACTGCTGCAGGGGAGAATCGGAGCGCAATGTCGGCGGCGGCGGCGGCGGCGAGGGATGCTCACATGGACGAGCTGCGCGCGCTCATGGCGGCGCACACGCCGCCGCTCCACGCGCTCCTCGTCCCGTCAGAGGACGCCCACCAGGTCCGGACCACCGCCGGCGCCGCCCCGCGCGGATCGGGCGGAAGCGAGATCCGATTGGTCTCGTCTCCTGTCGGTTTGTTCGTCGCGCTGGTGATTGAGGATCGCTGTGGTTTGTGCAGAGCGAGTATGTGTCGGAGCGGGACAAGCGGCGGCAGTTCATCTCCGTGTTCAACGGGAGCGCCGGTGAGTGTGCCCTTAATCCGTCCGTCTCTCGATCGGTTGCCAGCCGATTGGTTACCATAGATCACTACTGGGTTTTCCGTTTGCGCGATTCTGTTAGGCTTGGTGCCTTGTTTCGGCAACTGCATTACATGCGGCAATAGTACAATTTGGTGAGTGCGTGGCACAAGTGAGAACGTTGAGATGGTTAACAAATTAGCTTTTTGTAGAAGAAACTGTTTCATGACCCCATGGAAGATTTAGGTCTTTCCACATGTCATGGCACGATTGGACATATTTTCCATGGTTTTACTTAACAGGATAACATGGTTGTTTTTGTCAAAAAAAATTGCTATTTTGACACTCCAAAGATGTGCACTTTGTTAATGATGACACTTCTAGGCTGACATGTAGAACCACTTGAGTCAATGAAAGTGGGTCCGGATGTCAAAAATGCAAAAGCCACTTCTTTAAAGTGTCAAAATAGCAAATCTCCCGTTTTTGTCGTGATATGCTACACAGGCTAGAAAATCAAGCACAAACTTGGGCCATGCATCAATCATATTTCTAATAACCGCTGAGCCCTAATCCATCCAAACGTATACAACTAATGAGGTGCTTTTATTATATAATCATGTTAAGGTAAATTTTGATAGCTCTTTTGTTCATTGGCCATAGCCATAATAAGGTGCCATTGTTTAAAATTACATTTTTATAGAGTTGTGGAGACAATTTTTACCATTTGGGGTGGTATTTTAAATGGTTTTTACCATAAGAGGAAACATATTTCCTGCAGTATGGTTGCTGAATGCTGATCCCAATTTTTTCTCTCTGTTCATTATGTCTCATTGTCTGACATGAATCAGAAAGCAGTTTATTAGTTGAGGTTAGTGGTTCAAAGTTCAAACCCTACAATCAATTGTGATAATGCAATGGCGTTTTCAGAAGTTAGGTGACCAACAGACATCTTTCCATGCAGTTATTTGAACATCATTGAAACATAAAAATATGTGTTGCTTCAACCAAACAAACAGTATGCAAAGTAATGATTTATTTGGGAAATATAAATTATCTGCTGTATATGATTATGATGTAGTCTTGAACTGGAGTATAAAAAGATAACCTCCTTTGTACTGGGGAGACCATAACTGACGGGTTTACTGATTTGTATTTTGTATTAGGAATTTAGGATGCGGTTGAACATCATAAAAATGTGGATCCAACATACCAAACTAGATTTTGATTTGTTTCTTTCTCCCAGTTGTGGTAATCGTAATTGCATTAGTTTCTCAGTTGGTGTGTATTGCAACACAGGTTTGGCTCTTATCACTATGAAGGAAGCACTACTGTGGACAGATGGGCGCTACTTCTTGCAGGCAACTCAGCAACTGAGTGATCGCTGGAAACTTATGCGCATGGGAGAAGATCCACCAGTTGAAGTTTGGATAGCTGATGTAAGTCCATTTTTACAGTCAGATCAAAGTTCACATTCTTGGTTTTCCATTCTGCCATAATTTTTGAAATCCAGAATGTGGTTATTTTCTTGTTAACTTTAGCAAGTTTCTCTTCCCACAGCCATTTGTTTTTCTAGATAATTGTATTCAGCATTTTGGGAATACCTCAGGCATACATTTTTTTGTACTGGGTACTGTAGTAAATAGATTTAAGTAACCACACGATAGATGGTTTTGTATACAGGGATTTATCAGAATTTTGTAGACATTAAATGTTTTTTATCTTGCCATATGCAAACAGAAATTTGAAAACCTACTCGAGTTTTTATTTTTCTATGGAAAAAACTAGAACAACCATGGAAGTTCTGGAATGATTAGAGAATGACTGAATGAGTATAATTTTTTATATACATTACATTTTTTTAGCCGGGCCAACCAAAGGCAGGCTAAAACTTTATTAAGAAGAGAGAAGTTTGTAAGTTCAAAACATCGGCAGGAGGCTGCCAAAGCCGAAAAAGAAAATACAATTTAGTTTGAAACATAGACTACTAAAACGCCTCACCGCCAAATGAAAACACTTATGACTTCGAGATAATTCCAGCCATCTTCCATTCTGCAAATTCATCTTTTATAGCAGCAAACAATTGGACATGTGTTCTCCTCTCATTGTGAAATATTGTGGCATTGCGCTCTTTCAAAAACATAGTTGTCACGGCGTCGCCTAGGCGCTGCCTAGGCGCCGACTAGGCGTCCAGGCGGTCACCGCCGAGCGCCATGCCTCTTCGCCTCGCCTGGTGGAGTTAGGCGCCCGCCTAGAGGTTCAAGGCGTCGCCCATGGCGACTAGGCGGTCGCCAGGCATCTCTGGGCGGACGACTAGGGCAAGATTCGGTGTCTAAGGCATCGCCCTAACCCCCTCAGCACTGATTCAACTTTTTCCCCTTGCGTCGCCGCCTCTGCCCCTTGCGCCGCCGGCCGCCGCCTCTGCCCCTCCCCATGCGCCGCCGGCCGCCTCTGCCCCTCCCCGTGCGCCGCCGGCCGCCTCTGCTTCCCCTCCCCTTGCGTTGCCGCCTCTGCTTCCACTCCCCGTGCGCCGCGTCGCCGCCTCTGCTTCCACTCCCCGTGCGCCGCGCCGCCGCCTCTGCTTCCCCTCCCCGTGCGTCGCGCCGCCGCCTCTGCTTCCCCTCCCCTTGCGCCGACGCCTCTGCTTCCCCTCCCCTTGCGCTGCCGCCTCTGCCTCCCTCTCTGCCTCTATCATCCTCTCCCCCTCCCCTGCTCCCTCGCCGCAGCAGGCAGCAGCAGGCAGCAGCAGCACAGGGCCTTATCAGATATCACTTATGTTTACTGCTGCTATGGACATGTTTGCTGATTGGTCGCCTAGGCGCCCGCCTAGGCGTCTAGTCGGTCCCCTGGCGACTGGTTTCGCTGGGGCGCCGTGACAACCATGGTCAAAAACCTTTCTGGTTGCTTTCTAAAAACATTTCCTGGCCATAAACCACCAGCCAGCCACATCTATAGCAATCTCAGGTTCCAAAGGAAGGAAGCATGTGTCATTAATCTAGCCAGGTTCCAAAGGAGGTTGATATATGAACACCGGACGAAAATGTGTGTGTTTGTTTCTCGATGCACATTGCATAAGGAGCAGGTTGTTTCATGTGGCATTGTCGTTTTGCCAAATTCTCAGCCACTTCAAAATTAGCTTCTTGTTTTATTCTGAATAATGGTGTTTCTGATTAACTTTGTAGCTTATGTTTGTTGTTGTGCAACCAGAACCTATCAGAAGAAGCTGTCATTGGAATTAATCCATGGTGCATCTCTGTCAACACTTCCCAGAGATATGGGCATTCATTTTCAAAGAAGAATCAGACACTGTTTGAACTTTCTTCTGACTTGGTAGATGAAATATGGAAGGATCGTCCTTTGGCTAAAGCTCTACCTGTAACTGTGCACCCTGTAGAGTTTGCTGGGCGTAGTGTTACAGAAAAACTTAAGGAGTTAAGAGAAAATTTACTACATGAAAAGGCTAGGGGCATTATAATTGCTGCTCTTGACGAGGTATGATTTTATTTGCTTCTTAGTTTTTTTATTCAGTACAATATATTTAATTGGGTCTGTTTTGATTGTTGTAGTTTTGTATAACTTTTCCTGTTTTAATTTCCTTCTGTAATACCTGTTTTAGGTTGCTTGGTTGTACAACATTCGAGGAGATGATGTGCACTACAACCCAGTGGTTCATTCTTATGCTATTGTAACCTTGCACAGTGCTTTCTTTTATGTGGATAAGAGAAAAGTATCTGCGGAGGTCAGTTTGAGCATATCTTCTCCATATATTCCATTACATTGTTTCTAGTCATGATTTTGAAGGGTATGTTGTGAACTGTGACTCTTCTTTTGTCCAGGTCCAGAACTACATGACTGAGAATGGCATTGATATAAGAGAATATAATATGGTTCAATCAGATGTAAGCTTGCTCGCATCTGGGCAGCTAAAAGGTTCTGCAGTTAATGGTAGTTCTCATGGGGAAAACAATATGAATGAGAATTCAAAAGTTTGGATTGATTCAAATTCATGTTGTCTTGCACTCTACTCAAAATTGGGTGAAGATCAAGTTTTGATCCTGCAATCACCTATTGCTCTTCCAAAGGCTGTGAAGGTAAAAATTTTACTGTCTTATCCTTTTTTTGTGAGTATTTAATCACCCACGGCTTTTCCAATAGACTAAAGTATATGTTTAATTTATGTTCTAGAAGTGATGGGAGGGTTTATGGGTCACAACTCACAAGCATCTGGAACTAAGCTATTGGCAATCAATTGAGCTTATACTAGTTGAGTGCCCGTGTGTTGCAATGGAAAAAAATTATAACATTAAAATATAATAAAATAACATTCATTGTAATTTGGTTTCAAAAATAATATATTGTTTTAAAAGTAATATAAATTTTACTAATAATATGAGTCCACGTGTTAATGAGAAGCTGGTGGTGGTGGTAGATTCACCACCACTAGCTTGCCAAGAGCTTAATTTTTCTGGTTAGGTACTTAGGTTGAAATTAGGGGAGTTGGGAGGTGAAAATGAAAGAAAAGAATCATTAACATCAACCCACACAGGATAAGTTTGGTTTATGTTCTATCTAGCCCTTCCAAGTTCCAACTGTTATGTGCAGGTTAGTTAGAGATAAGATTGAATTAGTTAGATAAAGATAATAATTAGCAGATTAGATTGATACTAGTAGATTAGATTGTTATTAGGAGATAAAGATAGCAGATTAGATTGTATTAGGATTATGAATACCCTATAAGGGTCATGGAATAAATCAAGCAGAAGAAATTATTTAGTTCCTCTCCTGCTCCTACCACCAACCTTAGCAAGACATTTGCTGATCAAATTCTGAGATAAAAATTCACATTAGGACAGTTTAGAAGTGTCATGTTCAAGATAAAGTAGAATGGGAATATAACAATTTACATGAGATGTGTATTTTGTTTCATGGTAATATACATTTTAGTTCTTTTTTATCTATGGAAAATTAGCTTTATGTCGTTGCAAGTTTTATCATTTATTGCTCCGTATGCCTATATTTTAATTTATTGTAATGATGGTAGAGTCCCACTGAGCTAGATGGTTTGAGGAAGGCACATATTCGAGATGGTGCAGCTGTTGTACAGTACCTGGCTTGGCTTGATAATCAGGTTAGTATAAATGTATTTCTCATGCAGCCTAATGGCTTGGACTGCAAGCAAATATTTTTCTTGTGGTTTTATTTGAGGATATGGCAGTTTGATTTGCACCTGCAATTGTTCTTTAATGCTGCTACAATCTTTTTAACTATTTGGTACCTGCTCTGTTCTCATGGTCGTGTTCTCTTAATGACAGATGCAAGAGAATTATGGTGCTTCTGGTTACTTCAGTGAGGCCAAGGGATCACAGAAAAAGGAGCATTTGTGAGTATACTCTACTAATGTACTTATGTTTTTTTTTGCGTCATTTGATCTTTTTGTTCACCTAAATACAAATTTGGAGTTGTCCATCATAAAATAAAGTCTGGCTTTTATTTGTAGATTAGGTATATTAGCTATGTTTTGTTTGGGCTTTCTGTAACTCGGTACAAATGTACAATCTAAATCATTTGCAAGATTACCAGTGGTTTCATGTTTGTTTTTATACTGAGGAAGTTGTGGTAGAATTTTGTCGAATTTGTTTGCAATCTGACTTGATTGTGAACTTAAGACTCTTGTTTTTTCAGTTATGTTGTCACTGACATTATTTCTTTTGGGGTCATATTTACATAACAGACAACAATGTGCATTTGGTTGTGTTAATTCCTTCTTTTGCTCATGTAGGGAAGTAAAACTTACTGAGGTGTCTGTGAGTGATAAACTTGAAGGCTTCCGTGCAACAAAAGAGGTATGCTGCTAAAGCATCACCCTTTTTTCAACAGCTATACTGCTATAGTTACTGTTGTTATCCTTGATTTTTGATGGTCCAAACCCACCAATTACACTTTGGTTTTATGGAAATTGTTTAATCTAAACAAGTTCCTCAATGTTTGGTTGTCTGGTGTAGCCTATGGGCTGGGGGTGTGTGTTGTACCCTGAGTTCTTTACCCTTTCATCTTCTTAATATAATGATAGGCAGATATCTGGCATGTTCGAGAAAAAAAAAGTTCCTGGATGTTATCCATGACTTAGTTTTAGTGACTAAATATCCATTGCAAGTTTGGAACTAATATAAACCATGACTCACTGCCAGGGCCCACTGGTTTTACTGGCATCTGTTAACTTCTACATTTTACTACTTTATTTTTCTCGTGTAGTTTTGAGAGGAATGTTTACTGTTCTTTTGAGTAAATCAGTAACCATAATTAAATAATTACTATCTTGATGACATTATTATGACTTGTGTTCTGGTAGATCATCTTTTCTTAGGTTGTTAGATGAATCTTTGCTTGGGGGCATTTTGCCGTGTTCATACAGTCCTCCTGATATAATGCTACTTCTGACCAACCAACAATATATTTCTGCAGCACTTCAAAGGTTTGAGTTTTACTACAATTTCATCCGTGGGACCAAATGCAGCAATAATCCATTATTCACCTGAAGCAAGTTCATGTGCTGAACTTGATGCTGATGAAATATATCTATGCGACTCTGGGGCTCAGGTTGAGTACATTACTACATTTCAGTTCAAACTCGAATTTTATGTTAGAAGACTTACTAGAGTCCAATTCTTTCTTTGGTGGTATGCTTGCAGTACCTCGATGGTACTACAGACATTACAAGAACTGTGCATTTTGGTAAACCCTCTGAGCATGAAAAGTCATGTTACACAGCTGTAAGTGCTATTTTATCGCATGCTATTGTTTTCTTTAATTTATAATTAGGTATTCAGAATTAAGAATGATAGGTGTGGTGTCATAAGTTATTTGATAATCATTTGTTCAAGCATCACATGATCATTGTTTCTCTTTTGTGTGTTTCCCTTTGCTTGTTTTGCATCATTTCCTGCACTTTCTATGTATTATAAGTTATAATGCTGCACCTTGCTAGCACTGAGTAGTGAGTATATGAGTGTCTGATAATCAATTGGTTTGAGCTGGAATATTATCTTTGTAACCTTATCCATTACTAAAAAATCCAAAAATAAATAGAGTAAACAAAATATAATTGGCTAGAATGCAAGAAACAGTGACATAGCATGCTAGCTTGTCTGTATTGAATAATTATAGTATTATTTTCCATTAGGTTGGAACTTAGCAACTGACATGCAACATGTTGGAAGTTTGTTTCCTTCCATGTTGAGATGTTATTGGTTTTCTGTACAGGAGAGAAGAAGGCAACTATGCAAAAAGCCCCTTATACAATGGGGAAAATACAGAATAGAGAAAATGCACTAACATATATCTCTAACAGAAGTAAACATTACATTAAATGCTTGATTTTATAGTTTGTATCTAAGATATGTCTATGTAGTATTGACATTTTTGTTACTTATATTTGTTCAGTCTCTAATACGAGTAATATCAAACATTGGAAATAGGTACTTAAAGGCCACATTGCACTAGATGCTGCTGTATTTCCTAATGGAACCACAGGTGAGTGATTGTTTTGAGCTTTCACCCTTTCATACATCAGAACTCAGAGATTTAACATCGATCATCTACCACAGCGTTTTAACAGCACCAAATTTTGTATTGGTTGATATTATTGTTTGTTCCTTTTGGAGTGCATTAACTTATAAACATGCTATGCCATGTTTTCTCAAAGCCTCAAAGGTCTTATTCAATGTTTCTTTAGCCTTTGGAAACTGCAAGAAGATTCCAGTAGTCACTGAAGTTGTTTAGTGGTAGACAATCTCGCTAAATTTCCCTAGCAATAGGTTTGGGAGGGGGAAATGGACTACAGAAAGTGGTTCTATATGATGAGGAAAATAATTTATACTACCATGTCTTGACACCATTGTGTTAATTGGGTTATACTTAGTTTTGCATACCATTGTGCAACAAAAGCCATGATATTCTATTATGAATTGTGATGGAATGCTTTCCTTAAATCTCGACAGGGCATGCTCTTGATATTCTTGCACGAACGCCACTGTGGAAAAGTGGTCTTGACTATCGGCATGGCACAGGACATGGAGTTGGATCTTACTTGAATGTTCATGAAGGTCAGATGATTGGTTCATCCTCTTATTCTATGATAGTAAATCATCTGATTGAAGGGGGCTATGTTGAAATATTTAATATATACGGTTTGTACTTTTAATGCAGGTCCTCACTTAATTAGCTTCAGACCTTCTGCTCGAAACGTACCACTACAAGCATCGATGACTGTAACAGATGGTCAGTAAATATCCTTGCCCAATCACTATTTTTTAATAGGATTATCAGCAGTTTAAGTAGTAACTACTTTGTCGTTGTTACTTCAATGATTTGAGGAAAGTTTAGCTTGCATAATTTTTTTCTTGCAGAACCTGGTTACTATGAAGATGGAAACTTTGGTATAAGGTTGGAGAATGTTCTCATAGTCAAAGATGCCAATACTAAATATAATTTTGGAGATAAGGGTTATTTGGCATTTGAACATATAACATGGGTAAGCATTCATTGCTCAATCTCCATTTTAATAAATTATTATCTTTCACTTTGGTAACTAGTATTATTTTGTTTCATTCCTTTTGGACTCTCTTAAATTACAGCATAGATGTTTTTTCTAAGGTTCAGTATTTGGTAGATCTTGTCTTCAATTTCATAATGATGTACCCTAGCCTTGAGTTGATAACATATTTTTAACTTTTTGGTTTGCCTATATGAACATCTTAAGTCAAGTTTGTTGCTGTTTTTTTTAATTTGCATCAAGTATGTAAGCTAGTTTGTGATGGGTGAGGATCGTTATACTAACTAATTTGCATCATGTTTCCTAAGTAATCTCTACTTTTCAAAAGAAAAACATGCATGTTATGCCCCACTAGTTGCAAATTTAACAGAACAGCACTTTGCAGTTTGACGGGCATTTCGTAATTCTGTATGTACGAACTGCTGCTAACCAATTCACTTGTTCATTAACATGTACTGCTTGTCATGAATCATTTCAGGCTCCATACCAGTCTAAACTGATAGACACCACTTTGCTGGCCCCTGACGAGATTGAGTGGGTAAACACGTATCATGCCGATTGCCGTAAAATTTTGCAACCTTACCTGGATGAGCAGGAGAAGGAATGGCTGAGGAAAGCTACTGAGCCCATCACTGTGAGCAGTTGAACCATCCACTAGCTGCTCGGCACTACATGGCACAGGGGCTCTTCTACCAAATGCAACCAATTCGTGCTTGTTGTCCACAACTGCAGATGATTTGTGGCATGCCATGCGTAGAGAAAGGGTTATCTCACAATTTAATTACTTGGAACAATAAGTGTCAATAGCCAAGGGAAGCATCGTAATTCATTCTTTGCCCGTTCATGCCGCGAAGGTAGAATAAGGCTAGCTAGGACTGAATGCTTCCTTCCCATGAATCTGGTTGCACCTGTACAGTTGCGTGAATGCACTGTTGCTTCTTTTATCGTGGTGTGTCGAGTGCCTAATATGATTCGCAGTGCAAAGATAAACCACCGTACGTAGCCTTAAATTCTATTCATATGTGTTTTTTGGAATCCTTCTTTCCGAAGAACTTAGGGGTTTTTTTTTTGGTAAGATCTCTAGAGGTTTAGTTCTACAGAATCGTTGGGTTTGTGATGCACTTCATCATCACAAAACCATATCAGTATATCTTGGCTCAATTGCCTCTATATATCTCATTTCTGAATAAACCATTACCATTTCCACACAGCAGAGAGTGCCAGCCATTAACAACTAGAATTAATGCAAAACATTCATTTGTGCCAAGTATCCAATTTTGTCTCATCTGTCTATTTGATTAAGGACTGGACAGGGTTGTACACGGTTTTCTTTTATTAGTATAATACGCGCTCAAATCTGGAGTAACCCTAGCGGCGACCAGATTCAGGGCATCTGAGAATTGAAAAAAGTGGTCTCGATCAGTGTTGGCCAGTAACCGTCCTCACATATATCTATTTTATGATCCTCTTGTTTGTTCTCGTCATATTACTCTTGTGTCATCTATTTACGACTAAAGTCGACAAATTAGTGCTGAGAGTAGAGAGCAAATGTCTCTTATCAATAAGAAATTATTATTACCAGCTGATATGTAAGATGTGGTGAAGGAATAAAACATTTTAATTTATTATCATCTTCTTCACCACTTGTGAGATGTACAAGTCCATCTTTGGTAGCACCTTCTTTGGACATTGTTTTGTAGTCTCCATTCCTGTAGCACATGGAACAATCTTCGCCATATCACCATTAATCCATTCCATTGTGTTCCAGTTCCACACAAGTGAATGGCATTATCCGTTCTCCAAAGAACATGCAGTACAGCAGAGCTGGCTTAATTCAGGCATGGAGATTAAGGATCAAGACATGTTCCATATGAGCAAGTTAATTGCTCCATGCAGATGTACTGCCTACTGTTTTGTGATTAAAGTTGAAGAGCATATACTTTTAGGTGATTATATTGTTTCTTGGTAGGAGTAATTGTTACTGTAATTTCAATTCTATAAATTTTACTGGAGTACATAGAAGAAAGTTCAGCCTAACTCTTTTGGGGTTCGGTTTGCTAACGACTACCTCTAGTCAACTCAGCATATCGTCTCAACCAACCCAACCAAAAAGAAGAAGATGTTTTCCAAGCCCAAGAACACATATTTTTTTCTTTTTTGCGGTGAGATAATACACATCTAATTCGAACCATTTTCCTCCTAGTGACTTCAATTCACAGCTCAAGACTACGCTGGAAAAAAAACAGCTAAACTTGGAACTGATACCCTTCTGTCAAAAAGAAAATTCTGTCAAAGAACCAAAAAAAAGCTTATGACAGATACTACCCCTCTGTCCTACAAAACTTTATTTTGAAAAAGATCAGATTATCTCTCAGTAAGTATGTCAAGTGATTGATTAGTGTGATGTAAGAGGTGTTGAAGTAATATAAATTTTTGATTTGCAAACGAGGATATGAAAGTAGAAAATAGAGTCTTTTTGACAAAGTTGAAAGTTGCAGAAATTAAGTCTTTTGGGATACAGACACAGTGAGCAGTTTACAAAATTTTGAACAAGTTGTATTAATTCGGTTAAACTTCAAGTTGAAGTGGCAGACAACCCTGACATGAGCTGCAGCTGCAGCCTGCAGGCGATAAAACAAGCACGAACTGACGAACAGAGGCAGCAGGAGGCAAAGAGCTGCCCTGCCCTGCTTTCGGCGCTGCAATTTTGGCCTCTTTCGTCTGCTACGTTTTCTCGTGCTGGACGGCGGGCGTTGTACACTGACATCCATGGACATGGGCTACTAGCTCAGTAGCTCACTGCACACATGCATGTTGACGACCGTTTCCCATTCAATTCGTGCATGAATTGCTACTACTATTGATGCTCCATAACGGCCACGAGGTAATGCAAAATTCAATCCAAACTTTAGGGGTGTTTAGATACGGGGATAAATTTTTTTAGCCTATGTTATATTCAATATTTAAATACTATTTTGGAGTATTAAATGTAAACTATTTACAAAAAACATTCATAATCGGAAGGTTATTCACGAGACGAATTTAATGAGCCCACCATGATTTGACAATTTGGTACTAAACATTTGCTAATCATAGATTAATTAGGCTTAATAAATTCGTCTCACGAATTAGTCTCTGATTCTGCAATTATTTTTATAATTAATTCACGTTTAGTCCTTCAAATTAATGTTGAAACATCCGATGTGACGCGGGCTAAAATTTAGCACCGGGATCCAAACACCACTTTGTTAAATACGAAGTAATTTAGATACTATTACGGTACTAGCTAGTGTTTCAAGTTGTCACATTATAGTTATAATGTCAGTAAGTATGCCACTCTAAAATATGATATTATGAAATAATTTAGGGTCTGTTTGGGTAAGCTTCTGGTAGCTAGAGATTCTCACTAGCTGGCTAGTCTAGGTAGGTAGCTAGATAGTCTGAGTATCTAGTTGATAAGAATCTAGAGAAGCTAGTGTTTTCTACTTCATTTCTAGATTCTGTGACTATTGGTTCTCTTAATCTGAGTCAGAATCTGAACTATTTATTTCAGCTTCATATTCTAAAAGTAGCCGTAGCTGCTAAAAATTTTCCCAAATAGGTTCTTGGTCTTAAGTATAAAGTTATAGCATCTACTTATAGTTGTACTATGTTAAAATAATAGAAAATAAATATAATATTACTATATTCATCCCATAATATTATAACTTTATCCGATTCATAATACAATAAATTTGAATAAAACGAGTTTGGATAATGTAATTGTCCAATGTCACACGAAATATTAAGTCACTAGATTGCAAATAATACGAGAATGATGGAGTGATAAATCAAAATCTATTGTTGGACCTACGTAAATATAACGAGAATAATTGCAAACCACAATGTTAATGCAATGCCAAATGATCGATCAAAGCGTATATACGGTACATGGTACAACCAAAATCAGTACATGGTACAGTAATAAATAGCAAGCTAGCCAAATACTATACACGTATCAAGCAAGCCGGATACATGCATGTATACGTACGTACGTACATACGGTCAAACCCAAAATGTTACACACTCACAGTACGCAAATCAAACCGTCCATCCCGTGCAGGCTTCATCGTAGCCGTCCATCCGTCGTGTACGCATGGTATGTACGTATCTACGTATTAATTGGTTGAACTGGAGGATCGATCCGACGGCCGGGATTGAAATCGGGGAGATCGACGGCGGAGATGTCGTCGTCGTCAGGCGTCGCGGTCGCGGTGGCACTCCGGCGACATGGAGGCGTAGCGCTCGCGGTCGTCGCAGTAGTTGTAGATGGTGTGGGTGCGGCGGACCCAGGCGAGGCGGCGGTACTGCTCCTCGTCGAGGTCGCGGAACTCCGCCTGGTCCCACCACCGCGCGCCCTGGGTGGCGCAGAACTGCGCCTCCGCCGACGCCTCGCAGCCGTCGACGTGGAAGCCGCGGTAGGAGGCCACGAACGGCGCCCGGGACCAGTCCGTCTTCTCCCTCCCGCCGCGTGTCGCCCAGTCGTCGGCGTTCCACAGGCTCGAGTACAGCTTCATCGGCTGGTTGAACGGGTACCGAACCCCCAGGTCCTTGCTGTTCTTGAACACCCTGATCGGCGTGTCGTCCACGAAGAACCTGCATCGAATCGCATCAATCACTGCAATCTCACTAGTAATTAAGTAAAAAAACACAAGTGGTGAGCTAGTTACGCGATCATGTAGAGGTTCCAGAGGACGGAGTAGGAGTGGTACTCGCTGGTGGGATCGAACCAGAGGTAGATCCTCTGCTCCCTGTCACCCTTCCCGCCGGAGAAGACGTTCGTCTGCAGGATGTACGGCTGCCCCGTCCTGTTCCCCAGGAACTCGAAGTCGATCTCGTCGTGCTCCGAGTTCTGCGACGACAGCTGCAGCACGGCGTCGCCATGCATGGACATCTCATTCGGTGAGTCAAGAACCAGATCGAGGAATGGGGGAAGAAGCACTGAAGCAGAGAGCGATAATGGCGTACGTAGAAGGCGGTGACGGTGCC
The DNA here is from genome assembly GCA_019279435.1 of Zizania palustris. Classification (NCBI taxonomy): domain Eukaryota; kingdom Viridiplantae; phylum Streptophyta; class Magnoliopsida; order Poales; family Poaceae; genus Zizania; species Zizania palustris. The sequence goes on along the minus strand of JAAALK010000081.1, from coordinate 29,360,216 downwards.
GGCGGAGTCGCCGGCGACGAGCTTGATGTGCATGCTGAAGTGGCCGAAGAGGTAGGAGCCCCGGGTCTGGAAGCCGGTGCCGGTGGTCTTGTCCAGGTAGAGCTGCACCTCCTTCCCGCCGTCCACGTAGTGGATGTGGTCCTGCGCCCACGTCGGCACGTAGCTCTTCTGGAACGGCACGTCCACCGGCTTCCTCGGCGGCGCCGCCGCCGCCCCACCCAACAATGCCGCCACCACCACCACTGCCACCGCCATCGCCGTCCCCTTCGCCGCCGCCATCTTCTTGGCTGAGGTGGTGTGTGTGTGCTCCGAGCAGAGGAGCTCGCAGGTATTTATAGTGAGAGCTGGACCTCCTACACTCTATAGTAAAAGCTAACTCATGACATCAACTGATCACACGGCTCTTTGATTAAACAATCTTAGTAAATAAAATTCTACAGATTTTAGAGAAGTTAAGGTTAACTAGATTCTCGGGGTTACTAGGCTTTCAAAGGAACTAGTTGTTTCTATAAATTTTTAAAATCTAAGCTACCCAAAGTACCATTTTGAAGAGCTTCCGTATCTAGCGAGTCAGAAGCACCTTAAACAATGCCTCAAGTCTGTTTGTTTCAGCTTATAGTAACTAGAGATTCGGAGTAGCTAATTACTCTAACTAGTTGGTGTTTTAGAGCTTCTAGATTATAGTTCATTTTTAAATTCTTAGCTACCGATTCTCACGACCTCACCTCAGTGTATAATCTGAACCGTTTGTTTCAGTTTTAAACAAACCTAGATTTAATACTAAAAAGTTGATTTATGTCTTTAACAGTTTTTCATATAAAAAACATTTAATTTGGGAGTTAATTAAAAGGTGTAAGTACTTGTCATTAGCTGTTGATGAGCTAGATGGGCAGCAGAGCACATGGGCGGACTGACGACGAGCTGAGCTTAGCAGTGTGAGGGGAAAGTTTGTCTTGTCCGTGTCAGGCGGTGGGCCCAGCTCGATGCATCGTGCATGCATGGGCGCATCAAGCCACGAACCATTACTCCCATGACACGATTATTGAGCACTAATCCATCGGCCAAAACTAATCATCAGTTCACACGAGTTGCAGCAACACAAATAATTTCGTTTCTTGTTGATACAACTTGAATGAATGCGTCATGTGACAAGAAGCTTCTGCTTACCTAGCTAGCTAGCTAGCTGACGGCTTACTCTGAAACCACTTGGTGTTAATTTACGGCTAATTGCGTCGCTAAGTGCTTGATTGAACGGCGTACGTGTTTGGTCGATGACAGCGAGGAGCATTCTCTCTGTAGCTAGTGAGAGGTACGTGTGTGTACGTGGATGCCGAGTTACTGACGTCGATCGGACGGTCGAGATGGTAAGTTGGCATCACGATGCACGGCGATGCAGGTGCAGTGTACGCACGCAGCTAGCGAGATAGGTCGCTGACAGGAGTCAATGCAGGTCACATGGGCCAAGTCGCGTCGCAATCAGGAGCCATCCGTCTAGCGGCGGAGCTATAGAAAAATCGTGATACCAACTTACAATATTTAATTTAATAGGGTGCACAAAGGATAAAAAATCGTCAATATACACTAAAATTTTTTTTGGAAGGGGGTTCCTAGGAACCCCTTAGCTCCATTGACCTCCGCCCCTGCATCCGTCCCTGCAAATCCACCAAGCCCGAATCTCCGACTCCACCACGCGTTAAGTACTGAAATTAATGAGATCTTCACAACCGCACCATCGATTTCGATTCACGGACTTTGTATATGACGTCACCTCCGCAGCACCAGAAACCTTCACACCGTTCGATCCGTGCCGGACTGTAAATGTAGAGGACAGTGTCGACGCCAACGATGTCACGGCACATAAACTTAGCCTAATACATTTGGTATTTGTGCAAAAAATGGGAATGGGAGTACTTTTTATGTTAATTAATACTAACGTGCATGACATGGTAAAATTCCAAGTGGTTAGCATATTTTATGTATTGTTTATGTTGTTGTTTAGGTAGCAGTTATTCATTTCACACCGTTAGCAAATTCCACCGTTTCTTCGGCTTGGATGTCATTCAATCTATGTTAATATATAAACACGTGCAAGACCACTACTTGACCAATCTCAGCCAAAACTTGAAAATTCGTGTAACTCCCCTTTTGTCTTGTACCACGGCTTCTTTGACCCCTACTGAACCTAAGGTTATATTTAACTTATATACGATAGGTAAGTTAGTTTTTATGATCTAATATATACGGGAGCAAATTCTACACCAACTACTTTTAATAGAAGATTTACTCAGTAGAATAACAATTGAGTACTATTTTTTTCTTAATAGTAGATTTTTCGGTAGAATAGTTATTCTACACTCGTGGTTGTAGGATAATATATATATGTATATATATTGTCATTGAGTAAGAAGCGATAATATATCACGAGGGTGCCCGTGGTCCATACTTGATTAGGGGTTGGGAAGAATTATGGACGAATCTTAATGATTATTTCTATCTAGGAGACAATAAGAAAGTTTTAGATAGGTTTGGTCTTCACAGAAGATAATAATCATACTTCTGGGTGTAGTATAAGATCTAGGACGTGAATAGCTTTAAACATATCAAAGCTTTAAAATGTCAAGAAAAAAGGGTCCCTTTGGAGGTTCCCTCTGATCCTTTTATATGAGAGGGATAGAGGGTTATAAAGAGTGATTAAGGCATCTCATTAATGACCAATTATGAGGATAAATAATTAGTTCGTGGGTAATAACTCCAAACATAACAACACTAATTATTGCAAAATATGGAGATTAATGGCGGCCTAACTTTTATTGGCAATCGTCCGAGTACAAATGGTCGGAAGGGCCCCTTCTCGAGTGCCGGACTCGAAAGCCTTCAAACCCTCAACCACTGACCATCTAGAGGATGTTGACATATATATTCTAAGAACATATATATAAAGTGGAGGTAGAGTGCCTCTAAGAACATACAATTGAGAGAGATCAATCAATCTTGTAATCTTATACACTCCAGCTTAGAGATGGCAACGGGTAAGTACCCACCGGGTAGTACCATTTCATACCCGTGCCCGCGGAATTAAATTCTACCCGATACACTACCTACACCCGCGAATGGGTAACAAACTGTTTTCATACCCGCACCCGAGCGGGTAATGATACCCGGTGGGTATTCCACACCCGGTAACCACCCGACAAATAACTATCAACTAGCACGTTCGTGAATCAAAATAAAATAAGATTTGATATGTATGTGTGCTACTTTTCCTATTTATACAAGACGTGCTCACGTGCATCGTGATGAGCTTGGGCCTTGGGCCAAATTATCGATTTGGGTAATTTAAGCTGGGAGCTTGGGACATATGTTATTGGTGCGGGTATATATTACCCACGGGTATGCGGGTATGGATAGTACGTAGCCGTACCCGTACCCGTTATACCCGATGGGTAGAGGTTTTCTTCCATTAACGTACCCGTGGGTAAAAATATTGTTCCATACCCGCCTTCATATCGGGTAAAACCCGTCGGGTATTCGGGTTTCGGGTATCCATTGCCATCTCTACTCCAGCTAGTTCAAGACATCATCTTGCTCTCACCTGCTAGATCAATATAAACACAAAAAGACATCATCTTCGAACCGAATCCTTAAAATAAAGCTGGGGTGCTTGAATTTTGTTTTGAGTTCTTAGCTTCGTTCAATTCCCTTCGAGCAATCACTCCATGAGTTGGAGAGATGATGGTCGTCTTAAGCATGCATGCATGTGGCGGTTTTGGGGGCCGGGGCAGGCATGCATCAACTAACAGATTGAAAAAAAATAAGTGATTTTGCTGGTATATATTAACATTGCACATGCATGAACACGGTGAGGTGTTCATGTCAGGGATGTCGGCCGGGGAGCTGAGCTACCGAATTTTAAATCTATATTTACCCTTTCTAGGTAAGTTCATGCCGAATTAAGACATAGATCAATTACGATCCTGTACGTGCGTGCGTGTGGGGGCTCAGGCCATGTGTGCGCGGCCGGCTGCCGGCGGCCGGCCGGTGATCCCTCAGCTCGCCCTGTGCATGGCCTCAGCTCGTACGTACTACAAGCTAGGTCGATCCGGCCGGCCACCGGAGTAGACAAAGAAAGCGCGGATCCGGCATTCCGGCCACCGTGCATCGCATGCAATAATCATCCATTGCCTTTTTTTGTGTTGCTCCAATTTGTCAAAGGCGTGCACCATGCGTGCATCACTACCGGAAACACAACGTTTGCCGAGTGCCTAAGGTTTTACCGAGTGCATTATATCGGACACTCGGCAAACCCTAGTTGCCGAGTGCACCATAGAATGCACTCGGCAAACATATTGAAAAACCCATCTGCCCTGTTGTTCCTGTCGCCGTTATAAAAAACACTCGGCGAACACCCACATCGTCGATAAGGCTTGTGCCGAGTGGGGTTCGCTGAGTATGACTCTCGGTCTCCAAGGTTTTCTTTATGTTTCATATACTGTTTTACACGAAACATCTGGAGCAATTCTTGTTGAAATATTATCCCTGACATGAAATATACTCCCTCTAATTACTTATATATACAAGGCGTTTTGGTTTTATCCATACTAATTTAAAAGAAGTTCTTGCGGCAAATCAAAATTAGCTTCACATTTGCTCATCTTTATTTGCATGTGTTTTTTAATATTGTAATTTTTATTTACAGTACTCGATTAGTACACAAGAATTAAGAAATTAACTTAAATTATTTCATTATTGCTCCTCGTTTATTTTACTTTAGAAAATACGACTTGGCTTGTTTATTTGTAAGGCCACAATCATTTATTTATAAATAACAAACATAAAATAAAAGAAAAAAAGTACATAAAAATTCTAAAACGGATTAAAATTCCTTATATAAGGAAATCATTCATGAAAAGCAAGATGTATAATATAATGCTTTGCTCGGATCCGATGAACTAACACCCAATCGAATCAAAATCAATCATGAACTACACACTAATAAGCATAGTGGCATATGCCGATTAAATTATCGCAAGCTAGCTAGCTGCCACATTCAGATCGATCCATGGTCCCGGCATCATTATATTGTGGATGATATGATGCAGATAGTTGTCGAAATATGAACGTTGTCGGTCCTATGTTAATTACCTTATCGACAAATCTCTTCCGATTTGATCTCTCTCTTTTCACTTTACGTCAAAATCATTAGACCCTACCCATAAAGATTATATATATGCAAAGGATTATGAAACAGCCACACTAATTTATGTGAAGACCATATCACACCGTTAGAGTGGGGGTTTTATGGTATTAATTACTATGACACATTAGATTTTTTTTGCTGACGTGACATTAAATTAATGAGGGAAGATAAGAAAACAATGTCATCTCCATGACATGGTGCTAACCCGTTTCCAAGACGGATGAAACAAAACGAAACGCTCACGAGTCAAATTGTTTCATCGGAAAGAGGGTATTTAATTCAGTTGCAAAGTATTTAATTACACTGGTTAGCCTAGGAAATAGTGAAATGAAACTCTTCACTGAGGGAGGGTACTTCATTCAGTTGCAAAACTGATGTGGCCTTCTAAAAAACAGTGTTATGAAACCCACCACTGTAAATAGCTTATATTAGAGAGGCCGCCGAGTATTGCTCCTCATCGAATGGTCAGTAGCCCCGGTAAGCCGAACAAAATTTAAATTCTAAATTTCGAATCGGAATAGAACGGATATGAACTGGTTTGGCTCGGTTTGGAACGATAATTAAAGTGTTTATACGTATCATCTTATTCTTTCTGTTCTATAATATTATAATTTAGAATTGGATTCACGATATCATTAAAGGCATGTTTGGGTCTACTCTACTTCCTTAAAATTTGTTCCACTCCATAAAATTCATTTAGAATCAGATAGAGTGGAGTTGCTGCTCCACTGTGAAGTATTTGCACTTGTTTGGCTTGCAGGGGGAATTCAGATTTAAGAATGGTAGAATATGATAGGAATGTACTATTTTACCTTAGAGTTTGTTCATGAATATCTAATTATATTATTTTTCATATCCATTATGTGAAATATATTAACTTAGTGCTCTCTCTATTAGATTTTAAAAAACGTTGTTGATTTTTATCACAAGCTTTGATCATTCGTCTTATCAAAAAAATTATGCAAATATGCAAAAATATAAGTTATACTTGAAGTATCTTCAATAATAAAACAAATTACAACAAAATAAATGATATTTCATTTTTTGAATAAAACGAATAATCAAAGTTTGTAATAAAAGTCAACAATGTCATTTAAAAGTTAATATAAATAGTACTAAATGAAAAAGTAATAAATATCAACTAAAAAGTGAACCGATAAGTTTATAACAACATTGGTGGGTAAATTACCCCGAACTCCACGTTTTGTTTTAAAAAAACGAATCTGCGGAGCATCTCCTGACGTGCTCCACGAAAAACGTGGAGCGGAATCGTGGATTTGCATTTTTCGCGGATTCAAAAACTGAGATCTGAACCTATTTGACTAGACGTTTGTGGAGCGGAGCTATAAAACGCGGAGCATAGTAGTCTCAAACATGACCTAAGATAAGGTAAGTAGAGCCCGCGGGGCAGTCAAAAGGGGAGCCATCAAGTTCAAGGCGATCTATCCTGCCCAGTAAACACCTGAAAAAGCATCCTGCATCACGCATCCACTTGCCTCACTCCAATCACAATTCACATCACATCGCCGTCCCATTTTTTACTCTACATTTATCCATTTAATCAATTCTTTAAAAAGATTCTTCTTCGAATCTACTATACAACTCTCTAGTTTCAACTCACTAAAAAACTTACTCTTCCTTTTAAAATCCCAAAATATTTTAAAAGATTTTATTTCTATTTGAAATCTCAATTTCTAAACATAGAAATACCCTAATTATAAATTTTTAAAATTTTAGAAATTAAAAAAATGTCTTCTTTTCATTTCTATTTTTCTTTCTTTCTTTTATCTCGATCATTTCTTCATTCTTTATCTTTCCCTTTTAAAATATTTGATTTCTTTTTAATAGACTCTCTATTTTGAACTCTTAAAAAGATTGCTCTCCTTTTTAATAATCCAAAATATTTTGAAAAAACTGATTTCTTTTTTAAATCCACTAATTATAAAATTTCCAAATTTTCATTTAAAAAAACAGATGCCTGATAAATTATAAAGCTAACAAATTTAAAACGTATTTGTACATATAAATAAATTGTTGGAATATTGTCAAATCGGTGATAAAAGCGTAAGGAACTTAATTTTAATTGAAAATCATAGAACACATCACACCTGAAGCTATATATCTTCTTGGGGTGATAAAATGCTCAGTCAAAACAGGTTACACTTACAGCTCATCTTTTAAGAAGAAAGTCGTCGGACTTTCGATTTTATTTGAAGGTCACGTGTCGGGATTTAGGAGGTCATCCATCCTAATGCTACTTTCACGTAAACATGTTCAGCGTTGAAGTTCTAACAGAATCCGTCAATTTGTTTTGCTCACGTTGTTTTCACACACTCATTTTTCTTAGAAACAAGAACAAATTCACACACACTCATTTTTCTTAGAAACAAGAACAAATTCACAGAAAAAGTTAGTAAAAATTCAATGTATCTGCGCGGAAGCAACTGATGAATGTTAATAAAAGCGAACTGTTGGGGATGGGAAGCAAGGGAGCCCAGCTACCATGTGCTAACCTAGGTCCAGTTTGGGGAGATTAGATCCAATTATTTGCATTATTTCTGAATCTATAACCATTTAAATACTCCAAATTCTTATTTTATATTGCCAAACTTAATTGCTTGCATAATCTAGTAATAAATGAATATTCAGGGCTAGCTACAAAATTTATAAATAAACTAGTAAAAAAACTTCATCACATCCTCTTGAAATCCGTACTCGCTAGATACTTTTTTTCATAATCTTAATCCGTATAATCAACAGCGCGCGTCGTGGACAGACAGAAAGACAGGAGGGCAAACAACTCATCAGCTAGCAGGATGCAGGCATATGCAGATCGATCGACCAGATCATCACCTAGCTAGCTAGCTAGTGGGGCTCATGATCCATTATATTCATGCATCTGATACTGCGTTTCTCGATCCATGCATGCTTCATCGATCTCTCATATGGGCACACCGACGTATGCATGCTCTGCACATATACGTACGTACGCTTGGTTTCTTACTTTCTTTCATGCATGATGCATGAACATGATCCATATATGCGGTGACGCGTTTTCATCATATCATCGACCGCCGGATTGATCCATGATACGACCGGCAGATCGAAGTGGCAAATGCAAATGCAATGCAATCCCTATCCATCCATGCATGCATCAGCAAATGGCCTATAGCCAGCCAGCTGCTGGGTCGATCTCAACATCACTCGACAACTGCTCATGGACGAGATCCCTAATCCTATATATGCATGGCATCGTTCGTTTTCTCCGGCAGCTAGCGCTAATGTCGGCTGTCATACATGTCACACCAAACTCGATCTGAACCTGAACACTGATCAGTAAAATAAACATATTAGCTAGCTAGATACTTACTTCAGATTCTGTAGCTTCAAATTGATAAACTCAATAGCGAGAATTAGCTTCGTCTCTCGGTTAGTTCTTATAATTAGATAGATACTTATCAGCTGCTTTTTAGAATCAAGTAAGCTCCTTGAACAGGATCTAAAACTAAGGTTCGTTGTGTAATTTTAATTTGTTGCATGATGCTAGCTATATATTCTGTGTGATGAATTGATCGGTGAGACTGAAGGAAGCAAGCTGCTGGGAGGAGGAAAAGACCAGTCGGCAAGTGGTTTGCAGTGAGTGAAGCTGCACGCGTTCGATCTGACATGCGTCGCGCTCGAACGACCGACACGAAGCCGTTCGGTGGATCGGTGCCCACTCCCTGCAGCCTGCAGCTTTGCGATGTGGTTTGCGTACGTGCTGCAGGGATGGACGGACGAGCTAACCCTAGCTGGCGTGATGGCAACCAGAGCTAGTAGTGGAGATTGTGTATATGATATGGAAAAAAAAAACTGCAGCTGAATTCCCATTTCCAACGAGCAGAATCATCAATCCAAGTTTGTTTCCATCACGTCCCTTCACACTTGTGGGACACGATATCAACACAAGATTAAGATATAATATTTCACGTACCATAACTTAATACGACAACAGGCTGATATATCGGATTTTTTTAAAATTAGTATTTTTTTGAAAAAAATCAAATTTGTATGTCAGATTCAAAAAATTACAAAACTAGTATCCAGTCGGCCGACCAAGTGCCGACTTGGGGTCAGTCAACACTTGGTCGGCCGACTGGAGCCACGTGGCAGCCAGTCGGCCGATTGATGCTCGAAACGCGCCGCGCCACACCAACGCTCGCGCCCGCACCCTGGCCCTCCCCCGTGCCCCAGCCGACGCCCGCGCCACGGCCGCACCCCCTCGCATCCCGGCCCCGTGGCCCCCACGACCCCTCGCCGACCGCGGGCTCGCCGGGCGTGTAGGGCCGACAATAATGCAACCGCCCCAAGCCTCTTTTTCTAGAGGCCCCGTACAACAATTGTTGAATAAATACATGTACTCTGCATGTTACAATATAGAGTTTAAGCATTCCTAATGATAAGGCGCTTTGCTAGGAATGTGAGACGCCTGCCTGGTTCGATCTCGTGATCTCTTGACATTTAAGTGTTTTTTTTCTTTTGTTACGTGGGCTGTACCATAATCTTTTTTTCTTTTTCTTTGCATGTTTGGTTGTTTGGAGTACAACATAGTGTTTTTATGTATTTGGTTGTTTGAGGTAAGCCCTGTTAGTATAATGTTTTTAATTTAATCTTCAAATTTAAGATTTATGTTATTATTTAGTATATTTATATTGAATTATGATACAAATTTAATAAGTATCTATCCAATTCGAGAAATATTTTTACCGATTACATATAGAAATTTTGACATAGCATATCCACAGGTAAAATCCTAAGTCTTCCACTGCCCCAATAAATATGTACAATCCACCATATATCGATAAATTAATCTATATTATACGGAAAGAAAATCCAAACATCAAACGACCAAGTCACCAAACAAACAGAAGACGAGCAGACTCTTTTAATCACGTGATCACGAGACGTGACTTAAGTAATCGACAAACAAAATCTCAGTACTTGTTATATCAATAATATAAAGTCGTCTAAATTTTGTTTGCTTCGGCTCCTCAAAACACTACTACAAAGTGACACTGTAGTGGCGGGCAAAAACGTACTGTAGTGGCGGGCAAACAGTCCGCCACTGCTCTAACGCCATGAATTTACCTCCTAGAAAGAAATCCTTCAAAAGAAACGAAAACAAAACCTTCCCCTCTTTTTCTAAATTTTTGTCACCATTGTACGGACCAAGATGCGAACTCTGGTAGCCTCAGACTCGGGGAAGAAGAAGCTATGTATTTATAGTCAGAATAGTAGTGGTGGTCGTAAGTGATGTCATCAAATCATCAGTGGCGGACAACGTAGCAGTGACGAGCAGTTTTCTATCCGCCACTACTAGTGACAATAGTAGTGGCGGTCGCTAGCGCGACAACGCCTGGAACCACTGTAGTGGCGAGCTTCTAATAACCCGCCACTACAGTGTTTTTACCCAACGCCACTACAGTGGCGGTTTGTAGCAGTGAAATCTCATGATCTATGTGTAACCCTAGGGACTTATGTTACTTACCTACTTTGTTGTGTCTAACACTAAGACATCATACTATAAGCTCAATTTTATCTATTAGACTTGTAGTACAAAAGTGGCTTTTATAATTGCATGCAATATGCGCGACTAATTAAACACCAACCTAACACATATGGCCCATTGTTAACAATGTTTTAGTTTCATAAAGCATGCATCAAATTACTACCACAATAGTAACCCGTTGAAAGTTCATCATTGATCATATAAGTAGTTAAAACATGATTGATCACATATGACGCTAGTGTTCTTAAGCACGGCTAATCAAATGATCTTTCCATATCTGAATGTAAGTCATTCTGATAATCTGTAAATCGATGAATGTGTCGCTAGAATAACTTATATTCATAAATAGAGAAATTATCTAACTTGGCTAGCCAGATCACCGTGCAGGGTTTATGGGGACAGTGGAGAGAGGGAGAGGGTGAGGTGGCGTGGATGCATAAGTGGCGAAGACGTGGCAGCTTTGGCCTAAGGTGACGATGACATGGCACCACGTGTTCGCCGACTAGTCAATCCTAAGGCTGACTAGGGCAAGCTTCAGAGGGCCATTGAAATCGGATGGCTCTGATTAAACCTCAAGCGAGATCGGACGACTTGAGACCGATCAAGTTGGATGGACGTTCGGGATGGGTGAGCTGGGATTGGACGGCTCGGATCGGGAAAGGAGGGAGAGCATGTGGGACCCACTCGGCGGTGACTGACTCGGGGTGAGAGTTGTCCGTGGGTCCCACATGTAAGTGAAAGAGAGGGGGAGCTCGGTCAGCGACGGCAAGCCCTAGTCCACCAAAACCCACCGTGCAAGGGCGCCGCCGCCGCGCCCGCCGCCCTCTCTCTCTTCCTCCCGCGCGGCCGCCGTCGCCACCCTCCTCTTTTTTCTCGCTGCCGACGAGGAGTGCTCCATCCTCCCTCCCAATCATCCGTCTCCTTCGAGCTTTCGACAGCCGACGAATCCATCCTAAACCCCGGGCGGCTCCAATAATGGTGACCAGATGGAGCGAGAAGGGCCCCGGCCTGAAGATACTGTGGATCTGGACACTGGGAACCGCTGCAAGTAAGCAATCCCGTCGTATCCGTCGTTCTCGTCTCTCTAATCATGCGAACCGATCGCACGTTGCAGCACCCTGATTTGCTGATTTTTTTTCCGCGCGCAGTTATGATTGCCAATGTCGTCCGGACGCGCGCCAATGACATGGAGAAGATCCTCCGGGAGGAAGACGAAGCCGCCGCCGCCGCCGCCGCACGCGAGCGCGTCCTGAAAGATGACGAGTAGAACAGGTATCATCATATTTTAGGACTTGCTTTTCTTGTGTTGTTTAGCTCAAAGGAGAACCTGGGCTCATTCGGCAATTCAAACAGGTCCTAAGTCGAACTGAAACAAAAAAATATATATAGTCACATGAGTGATTCTAAGAAGGGAGATTTGCTCTCATGCCACAAATAAGTTGGTGGAATTTGCTATTTTGCTCCATATGAGTGTATAACATGTGGTCCCTGGGCCCAATTATCAAACACACAGGCCGTGGCAAAAAAGTAAACGTCACTCAACTAGCATGTAGGCTCATCTGGAGTGCTACATGGGGAAGGGTTCAGTCTGGGCATGGTGAGTTGTGGCATGCATTGTTTTAGGCACTATCCCAGTATCCCCACTATCCAATTGTGTTTCAGAGGTTAATGTTATACTGGTATCTGAAGTATAAACATAACGCGTCTGGTCCTTGCAGTGGAGGTGTTTGATGTGTATTAAACAACTCTATTAAACCCTTGATACTTTTTCTGCATGAACACTCTAGTCTCCACCTATTTGAACAGAAATGAACATGACTCACTAAAATCCTTTCAGACCTTCAGTGCACAACACCTCCAATGTAGCACGGATTTAATCTAGATTCTGTAGCTCTGAGCTACATGAAGTGGAAAGATCTATTTCCGGTGAATCTGGAAGTATGATATGACTTGTCAAGATGGTGCCATCTTGAATCCACCACACAGCAGCAACGTGCATTCCAGGAAAATTGCCAAATTATATGGCTTGTCAGTTGTCACTGTAATTGCGTTATTGTACCTGTAACAAGGAAAGCACCAGTGCAATCTATATCTTACAAACTTACAGTTCTGAAATTTGCACCGTAGCATAAATTGGTGCTGGTCCATACAATGTTTGCATGCTACAGAGCTCTGTAGTCATCCTGAAGGCATGTATGAGATTATGGAGCTCTGTTCAACTTATGTTGCTGATTTGTTGTGGCAGAAGAGACTCTCAAGAGTTCTCCATGTGCCACGAGAAGTGGATTTTGGTTTACATTTAACTGGAGGTTGAACTGTATATAAACATGAGCTCACATCCCACTGTTACATCGACAGTTGATTTTGTTGGGCTGAATGGCATTTCAAAGTGTACACTGTTATAGGTAGTGGGCCAAAGCTATTAGGCCCAGCCCACTTGAAAAGTACCACGTGGTACTGTAGCAAAAAATAGGGATTTTGTGTTTTAAAAAGTAAGATTAGATTGAGTCTTTGGAAGGTAAGGTAATATTAGATTGAGTTCTTGGAAGGTAAGGTAATATTAGATTGAGTTCTTGGAAGGTAAGACTAGATAGGAAGATATTGGTTTAGTTAGGAATTAGATATAAAGATTTGGTTGTCTTCTATAATAGGGATTATTTCCTTAGATTTCATGTTGGGTCTCTATATAAAAGGATCTCTTGTATTCAATTAAGAAGCAAGAAAGAAGAAGTCTAATCTCTCATCAATGTTCATCTCTCTCACCTAAAGTCTACTTCTCATATCGAGCAGCCGATGTCGCCCGGCTATCCTCCCGACGTGTTTATCCTTTCATGGGTCCAACCCATGACAACCTGGTATCAGAGCCATAGTTTCGGCAACTAGCAAAGGCAATCAATTGGTGAAGTCTTATCTTAGCATTATTTTTTATTCCAAATATTGTAACAAGCTGAGATGTAAAAGGCTTGAGTCTTATTTATATTAGATGTTGAGTTAGAATTATGGTCGCCCTGCAGATCGACAACAAGCTGCTCGAAAAGGAGGGATGTAGTGTTATAGGTAGTGGGTCAGAGCTATTAGGCCCAGCCCACATGAACAGTACCGTGTGGTGTTGTAGCATGAACAGTACCGCGTGGTACTGTATCAAAAAATAGGGATTTTGTGTTTTAAAAGGTAAGATTATATTGAGTATGTGAAAGGTAAGGTAATATTAGATTGAGTTCTTGGAAGGTAAGATTAGATAGGAAGATATTAGTTTAGTTAAGAATTAGATATAAAGATTTGGTTGTCTAAATAGGGATTATTTCCTTAGATGTCATGTTGGGTCTCCCTATATGAAGGGACCTTTTGTATTCAATTGAGAAGCAAGAAAGAAGAAGTCTAATCTTTCATCTAATGTTCGTCTCTCTCATCTAAAGTCTACTTCTCATCTCGAGTAGCCGACACCGTCCGGCTATCCTCCTGGCGGTGTTTACTCCGTCATGGGTTCAACTCATGACAACACTCTTGAATCATCTCAGACATAAAGATCTCTCTCCACTTCACATTTGAAGCCTGAGCACCAAACTAACAAGAATATTTTTTCTGATTGATTGATTATGGATACAGAGGATTTAAGCAGATGTTCACGATTAATATTTGTTTTGGTTAATACTGGGTGAAGAGTAGCATGTGAATGGACAGAAACATTTGAAGAGCTTCAGAGAGTTTCTCTTCTGTTGCTTAACATCATCTTATCCTCTTCGTTTTGATCTTTATTTAACTCCGTGTAGACATGTAGTCCATCCCATTCCAATCCCATGCCCACCAGGTGCTAACTCTGCCAGTGTGCTTATGAGCTTACGACATGGTAATTTGTAAGCCTGTTGATAGAGACAGACAATTCTGGGAACAATTACGGTGGTGTTGTGAAGTGATTGATCTACTTGAAAGAATAGTGATTACTGCTTTTTAAATGCAATACAGCTGCCAGATCTTTTTTCTGTATAGTGATCACATCTGACTTGTTTTATTGACTTAGTTTGCATCAACATAGCTGTAGACCACACTCGTCCTTTCTTTGAAGTACACCCTATATCTGTCAAATTTATATTCTACTTTTATGACAAGAAATGAGGGTGTAATTAAAATATATTCACCTCATGCCATCATCTTTGTTTTTTTTTCTTCCCTCCCCTCTCCTCTCTGGAATTATTGTATTCATCATCTACCAGATAAGATTTCTGTATGTTCAGCTGCTTAACTGAAATTCCTTTCTTGCAGTGTTTGGAGAATACACCTCAGATGGCTAATTATCAAACTTCCTTGAAGCTGGCTTGCGAATCAATCAACTTAGGATGTTGTTTATCTGGTTCATCTTAGTGGATTTTACTGGTAAAGCAGTGAAACAGCTGCTTGCGTAACCAGAAGTATGGAATTACTTGATTCAAAATTCCAGCCTCTGCTATCTGTGATTTTCTGTTGACTTGAGAAATGGTCAAATATCTTCAGACATAACTAGTATCTTGCGAGGGAAACAGTTCAGGTCAACATTTCCGTTTTTGTGGCCCTCATGTAACAAATATTGACATGCAACTTCATGAACAAAGCATTGTCACAATAAAAACAGTATAAACTCTTGAGCTACCATTTTCGATGTTATGTACTAAACTTGTCAGCTTTTTATGTCATAGATCCAATTTTGCGGACATTCAAAACCTGCATTCATGGGGTTGTACGAGCATGTCTGAAAAGCCCAAAGACTGGTCAACTGAGCCGGCCGAAAACTGGGCCTCCTGTTCATACAAGTGTAAGTCTCGACTTACCAAAAAACTGTCCAACTCACAGTATCATGTCCAGGTAAATCTAAATCTCTCTTTCTAATTTCTATGCTCTGCTCGATTTGCTCAAATTTTAAGTACACTAATTGTTATGAAAAAAATTCTGAAAACATTTAGTAACATGAATTATAAAATGCCATGAAGCATTCCATTGGTCTCATGACGGGCAGGTTTGAGCGAACAGTTTGACCACTGGAGCATAACCAAACCAGTCAGAACTCAGAACTCAGAAGTCAGAACATTCTCAACGGGGCATTGGATCTGGTCAGCGATTTCCTGCATAAACAAACACGGTTTCAGTTCAGAGTTCGTGCGGCTGTCAGAGCCGTCGTTGGCCATGACACAACCCAACCCAACTAGTTTTCAGACTTGAGTTGGTTGAGTGTCTAAACGTTCAGTTGAAGGACTGTGGCACACGTATTGCATAAGCAGTTTCTTCTTCAGAAGAAAATTATATTAGGCTGCATCTGGCTGGTAGCCAACCAAAGATTCTTGCTGACTTGCAGTCCCTGTACGCATCTATATTCTATATAGTATATACACCGCTCTAGAGACTTGATACAATACATTAAAAATTCATAGTATATTTCATTTCTCTCCTCACTATAATTCAACTGTTTCTTTGACAGTGAGACCTCACCTGAACAAGAGAAGGAAAAATATTCTCCAGATTGTGCAAGAGATTACAAGGGGCTCAAATGTCCAATGATTTAATCAGTTTCTTTATTAGCTGGCAATGTAGGAGGAGTGCCATTTTGTTTGTTCATCTCCTGATGGAGTTGCCATGCATTTACATACGTTGGCCTAGCTAGTTAGGTCATTACAGGTTTGCTTCGTTTTGCTTTAGATTCGTCAAACAGCAGATCACAAAGAGAGTCTGGAATGCAAGTGGCAATCCTACGCACAAGCACAACATTCTGCTTTAGCTAGCTTGTCACATTCTGAACAACGAACATTCTTCCAACCTGAGCAGAAGCAGAATTGCCATGCATGCGCACTAACTCCTTGTCACCGGCGGGGGTTTTCACGTGATTGGTAGGTACTGATCGTCTCAAACTATATTTAAAAAAGATAGATGGTCGAGGGGGTCTGGATCTCTCCGTCGCGGCGGCGCCGTTGTGGCGACACGGTGAAGAGACAGGGATACAAAAAAGGCACAAATCAAACTGAACTACTCAACGACCTAAACCCTCGGTTTATATAGTACAAAGTCTCTAGATTGAACAACTAACAAACCAATCCAACTCTAATCTGATTACAATACTTCTAATAACTAACAAACCAATCCAACTCTTAACTAATCTGATTACAATACTTAGCTATTAAGACTCCTAACCAAAATATGATATTTAACTACTTTATCTGCTACAGTACTGCGATACTGTTGACGGGCTAGAGGGCTTGGGTCTAGACTACTTCCTACCCGTGACACTCCTAGCTAGTTTTTTCGAAAGGCCATTCAAAAATATAATTTCAAGTAAAAAACAGATTATTTTTTTAAAAAAAAACTTGGAACTTTACCAAACTCTGCAACAGCTATCAACATGACAGCATTACAGGGTGAACCAATGAAACGAGCAGGCGGCGAAAAGAAAAGAAAAGAAAAGCCAAAAGAAGCTGTCAAAATGAAGCCTTTGCCCTTCTCTGGAGGCAACATTTCTGACTTGAACACTGAGAAGGCACTCCTTTTTCTGCTCCTCTGCTGTCATGCACCAGCTGAGATCAACATGAACACTTCATATTTTTTGGCAAACGAGATCATCTGCAGTCGGACTGTAGAGGGAAGTCGGCTGCTCAATGCCGTCTGATTTTGATCGGACGAGTGCGCGAGGGGGGCTTCGCACCGGTGAGACCCACTTCGCAGGAGGCTTCGGAGAGAGCGAAGGGGGCTCCGCACCGTCCGATCAAGATCAGATGGCTACGGAGCCCGACTGCCCTCTGCAGTCAGCCCTCCGACTGCAGAGGAGCCGCTCCCATTTTTTGGGGGGTGTTTCATGTCATGAATATGTATGAATGACTAATGCTCTCTTAGGCTTGGTTGTAAATCATATATACTCACTGTTGCTTACTAATTGAACATTGATTCTTGGTCAATCTGTCCTTCAGTTGAAACATGAAATGGATTCATCCATGCATTAATGCAGATGTTCTTCTACCTAACCAGTTTGATCAACTCAATTGGTTTGGTAAATGTATTGGGCATTTCACATCAATCATCCACCTAATCTTCAGTATGTTCTACATACCAAACATAACCCTAGTTGGAAGATTTTACACTCAGCTAACTATGCCATACTTAACCCTGAATATTGTATGGTCAAGAAGAATAATAAACACAAGAAACCAGTCATTATCTTGTGAGCTAAAACCCTAGGTGGAGCATTCATATAATTAATCTTGACATGATCCAAATTCAGGCTGAAACAAGAATCTGATTGATCTGATGCTGACTTATTTGACAGTAAGCAAGTATACTACAGGCTAGGACTGACCATACCAGGAACCCAATCAAAGCACAAGGATGCATGGTGAGGCAGATTTTTCTCATCTTTCCTCACCAACCACCAATGGATGCATCATGATTCATGCATGCAAGAATTATAAAACTTGAAAATGGTAAATACAATTTCTCTGTCTAAAAATGTAGGAGTCATGCTCTGTCAATTTCCATGAAGAGAGTGGAATTAATGCCGTTTACGACTAGCTGACGGCTAAGCTGAATTCTCTTTGACAACTGCAGGTTTCAGAGTGGAAACCACCAAAAGATGTGTTCTTTTACAGCACAAACTAATGCAGAGAAACGTTATGATGAAACAAAAACATTTATAGGGGACAGATCAGATGATTTCAGATGGAACGGAGATGTGAAAAAAAGGGCCGCAGCTTTTACAGATACAGATCCTGAACAGGTTGAAGAACTAAAACTGGAGTGGATGCTCCACTGAACAAAACGGCATCTGATACTGCAAACGACATCGACAATTTTGCTAAACGCGTCGAACGATTCACCAGATCATGCGCCCATGGTTTGAGACAAGGGGGCAGAGCACGCACGCCGCTCTGACGAAGAAGCTGTTCTTGCAAACCAGATACTGGCATGGCAACATCAGTGACAGTGACGACATGCTTATCTCGTTCGTGTGAATCGTCTGCAGCTGCAGCGGTTGACTCGAGCGACACATCGGAACAACTCTTTGCGCGCTGTTACTGTGCATAGTTGGAGCCACGCGCAGTTTCTTGGGGGGATTTCCTGAATTCCTGATGAGCCTGACGACTCAAAGGACACAAGTATCTTTCCGGGCCTTATCAAGAACAGTTGTTATGTACAAAATATTACAGAGAGACCGTATTAATCTTACTTATCTAAACATATAAAAAACACGGGCTTTCAATTATTTTTAATTTTTGAGATAGCTTATCTCTTAGCTAGACAATATGTTTTTTAAAAAATATGATGTATCAAATTTGCTTATAATAGAAACACCAGGGACAAATTCACCTCGAGGCCGCTTCACGCTAACTAGCCATGAAAGATTAATAATGTCTTAGGTTATAAATGACATTGATTTAGTTAATCACTCTTACTTTTAGAAGTGTTGGATCGTATTTTATAGCAATTTTTTATCGTATTTAGTGATAATACAACTATAGGTACATGCTTGTATATAATTATCATACAATAGTATATATATGTTTGTATATAGTCATCTTAATTACATTCGAAATCTCACTCAAGCTTCATAAAATTTCTAGCTCCATTACTAAGAAACACCTCGTACCAACGGGCGGAGATAAGACTACTGCAGTTAGGGCTCGAGCCACATGCCTATATTCTTACCTCCGATCATTAAATTGCTATAATTTTTGTTTGAAAATGTTAAAAAATAGTTAAATCTAGTTAACTTAGTTCTAGACGTGATATGTTTAGCTTTGTTCTATGTAGTAGAGGTTTTTTTTTATTGCAGGGGAGGTTGGTGATCATCCATTCATCCCCATTATCCTCCATTCTTGCAAGCATCAATTGGGTCCAGTTGCATTTGGAAATGACGAGGAAGATGATATACAAGTAGTGGAGGAAACTAATTTTTATAAACCTTAAATTTTGTTTCACATGTAAACCGTCTATGAAACCCAAGCTAGCTCTTGCATCAGGTCAAGTCTCTCTACTGTTGATATCGTTTTCATTCAGATTTTGTAAGGCAATACCTAACTTACACACGAACTTTTTTCGTTGGTAAGGTCTCGTTTGGCATAGCTTCAATTGTAAGAACTTTTTAGGTATTCGACTGAGCTATATAATCAGTACTACTGAAGCTGTATTAAACATGTCCTCAGGCGCATGTAGAGGGAAAAAAGATCATAAATACCTGATCATACCTTTGACATTTGCTCAACTTTCATCTTTTTTGGTCAAGTTCGTCATGGTTTATTAATTATAGAGGGCTTTTACTATCCTTGAGGGAGGTACCACGAGGTACAAGGTCCCAAAGGTACCAAATCAAATATGTCTGTTAATTTCGCAAAGGCATGATCGGAAAAAAATTGAGCCATCACCACTGCCCTGCCATTGTCGGTGCCTTGCTGTCGGCGACCCACTGCCTCGCCGTCGGGGACCCACCACCTCGCTGCCCTGTCGCTCCGCTCACACATATTTGTCCGCCTCCTCGTCTCCTCACACAGATCTCGCGAGTCGCGCACCCTCGCCTCGTCGTCCTGCTGACACCGTCCTATCACTCCGCTCACACAGATCTGTCCGTCTCCTCGTCTCCTCGCACAGATCTCGTGAGTCGCGCCCCCTCGCCTCGCCGTCGTGCCAACACCACCCCCGCACCGCCGCCCCACCCATGTTGGCCCGTCGTGTGCGCGCTACAACCTGTGCGCCACCCGCCGCCCTCTACGAAGCGCTCACCATCGTCGCCCTGTCGGCCTCACCAGTGTTGTCGCTCGCCACCCTGTCGCCTTGCTGGCGTCACGGCCCAGGCCGCGTCGGCGCCCCACCACCCTCGTCGGTGCTCCATCGGCCAAGCGAGTCTGCTGTCCCTACACATTTCTGTACGTGAAAAGATAAGAATGCACTTTCACTACTTAAGGTACTATTTTTCATCCACCTAGGTACTAGTAGATATCAAATTAATCTTAACGGTTAGATGAATATTACGAATGATTACCATCTCCGTTCCCACGAGGACAAATCCCTCTTAATTATAATGTGAAAACTATGCGAAAGCAAAAGGTTCCACTTGTTTTTGTCGTCCTACGATGCAATGTCAGTGAAGCTTCTCCACTCCCAAAGTTCAATCCATTATGCCTCACCTTTTTAAGGCACACACTTTAACATAATGTATGACATATCAATAAGAAGTATGGTAACTAATACCTGCTTTGTTTGATAGTATAATTCGTTTCAGTCTTTCGTAAGCCAAATTTTTGTAACTTTAGCTAAACTTAAAGAAAAATATATTAAAGCCTATAATATGAAATGAATATATTGTCATGACATATTTCCTATTGGATTCAATAAAACTAATTTAATATTATAGTTGTTAGTATATTTTCTACAGAATTATTCGTAATTTAAGATCGAAGAAGTTTGACTTATAAAAAATCAAACGACTTATAAATTTACCAAGCCTCAAATTATATAAGCCTCGTATAATTTAAAATCTGAATTTTAAATTATATAAGTCTTGCAAAAGTTGTTGTCCAATCAGTGCCATAATGAATAAATTTTCCATATGATTAAGCACATTTCGAGCCAATTATTGTCAGTGATAAAACTAGTAGATTGCAACGACACAAGTGCATTTGAATTAGTTTGATGTGTATATTGCTAACTACTATTGATTTCATGCACGAAACACAAAGGCCAAATCCGTCGTTGGGATTCCTCAGTGTAAAATCAATATAAATCCATTAGATTATTGTAATTGATTTGCCAGTACTATTATATATTGTCACCACACATAATCCATGATCAACAAGCTAATTAAGTTGCCAGTACTATAATTTGCAACAAACAATAGTAACACCTGTATTATTTGAATAACTACTGAATTATAATATGATCCTAATGAGGAGGTTAGCTGATGGATGATGACTAATTAATGACATTGACATGATCCTCGATTTGATCCGTTAACAGAACGCAACTAGGACTTTGTTTAACAATGTTTCATGCATATCTAGTATTTTTTTAGCTGATCAAACCAGGTTTCAAGAATATTAGATCTAGAGTTGTGTTTAGATCGCCTATCTGATTTATTTTATACTAAAAATAAAAATTTAAATCATTTTATTTTATCATGCAAACCCTAGATTCAGCGTAATTTTGGAGCTAGAGGTGTATCAAATATACACGGCATTCAACATTCTATCCGCAATGGTTATCCATACAATGGCGATTCATAATGGAAAAGAACATATACCTATTTACATAACAAATCCTATGGTAGGTCGTAAATTGGGGAAATTCGTGTCTACTCGGCATTCCATGTAGAGGAAACAAAACTACAGGAGAGCTGACCATATATATATATATATATATACATACGGGAGCGCTATTCTACACCACGTGTGTAGAATAGCTATTCTACACTACTTTCAGTAGTTGATTTTTTCAGTAGAATAGCAATTGAGTACTATTTTTTTCAGTAGTAAATTTCTCGGTAGAATAGTTATTTTACACCCGTGGTGTAGGATAGCATTTGTGTGTGTATATATATATATGACTGATCTCACCCAGCTCCAGCTGCAAGAGATAATGAGAAGTAAGTGCAGCTAATAGCTCAAACTAAAGCATCTATCAAAACGACGTAGCAACTAACTAATAATTAATTAACTAACATACTTAGTAAAATTAAATCGCACTTACTTGTTCCTACTAGCAAAGGAGAAGAGAAGAAAGTTGAACAGATAAAGCTAGGTGTCATCATCCTCACTGATGGACCTCTAAGATTGAGCCATGTAATTGACCTGACAGTTGATTTGATGACTGAGATTGGCTGGACCGCTGGGCGTCCACTTGATTGGCGCGAAACACAAATGCACAGATGTTAAGTGACTGATCCCTACAATTAATTACTCACTCACAAATTAAAGCACCTCTTGATATATATGAGGATTACAATTAAATCGGTAGCTGGTTCTTTGCTAAATAAAAACATTATTTATAACTTAGTGTGCGTTTGGTTGAAGTGACTGTTGATTTATGTTTTAATAGCTTTGGTTATATTATTAATATGCATTTTTGTATATAAATGATTATAATCATGCTATTTTGTAATGTTTGTACTAAAATTATAAATTTTTGAATTAGATTAAAATGATATATTTTACTAAAAGTTCAATTCTTCAAATTTTACATGAACTGAAATTATAACTTTTTGAATTACGCTAAAATGATATATTTTACTAAAAGTTCACTTCTTCAAATTTTACATGAACTGATATGTTATAATAGCATGTAGGTAATTTTAGTTTAAAGTTGAATTGAGAAGTTGTAAAAGTTGAAATCTGGCATCTTTCAATTTGTACTACGAAAAAACAAGTAGATTTTGAAAAAAAACTGGTTAGTCTCTGAACTTGTTTAGATCAAACACAACCTTAAAGAATAAGCCTGATCTAGAAATAAACTAATAATCATAATTCTGCGGAGACTCGATTGTCTAGAATATCGGTCCGATCTTGTACATATACCTTTGAAGTTACTCTAATAACTTATCACTAGGTATAAAAATAATTATTATCCTATTATCATTTAAGTATTTTTGTCTTAACACACGATAGTTAGCGTCAATAATCAACTCCACCAAACGATTTAAATTATCCAACAAACAAATTACGTTACAACATCCCAAATATTTTAATCAGCACTGTTACCGAAGCTTAATTATCTGTTAATTATTTGTTTAATCTCAATCCCCTTCACCCAGCAATGCATTTATCTACTCGATCGCCAAGAAGCCAGCTGAGTCGACACGTGCTAAATGTGCGTCAAATTAACCGGCCGGTCAACCGTGTGAACTGGTGAAACATAGTTATTGGTTTAATCATCTCATCATCTTTACACTAATCAAGCTAGTTACATCCAAAATTAAAGAGAAATTAAATCTAGATATCTATAGCTAGCTATAGCTAGCTAGCTAGAGGGCTTCTTCTTTCTGAAGATAGCTAGCTCTAGCCGCGTGTGGATATATATATCGATCAATCCTGCAACTGTTGCGACAGTGAGATTAATGAAGTGACTTGCTGATTTGCAGGTATCATCTCATTAATTTGTCAGCCCTGATTGATTAGTTAATTAAGTTCGATGTTAGTTAAGATTTCTACACGCAAGGTTTTAGAGATGATTAGATGCTCTCGTAGGCTTGTAGTGGCAGACTGTCAGTTGAGAGTAGTACTGTCTTCATAAAAAAACTTGTTTTTAATATGCGTGTTACTTATCACAAGCTAACTTGTTTAAAATATGGGTTTTAGGTGGGTCGTCCATTTATGGTACACGATTTACCTCCTCCTAATATAATTAAAATTAATCTAAATCATTGATTAATCGTATGTATTTAAAATAAATTGACTAATAACTAGCTGTTTGTGTTTAAAATTTCCTTTTTTTAATACATGCAATAATTAATATACTAACGTACAAAGAAATAAATTAATTATTACATGTACATAGGCTCACACGTATTAAAGAAGGTTATATGATCTATTATCTCGAGGTAATAATAGATCACCGATATTAAATTCTAATCGTTGGATCGTATAAATTAGACGGTTCATACAATTTGAGAGTACCATAAAATTCTCCTTCCTTTTACATACGAATTTAAGATAATCTAGTTGCATAATGAATGCTATTATAATATATATATATGTATATATATGGCACCTGCATAACTTATATTTTATTTATGTAAAAGAGTATTTAAGTAGGTATATACTAACCAGTATACTGTGATGAAAAATATAAAACTTTGCTCGTTAATAATTTAAGTAATTGCACGGTAAACAATATAATGCAAATTTGCATTTTGAAAATATTTTAGTAATTCGATGGTAGAATGATTGACACGTACCAGCGACGAATTGAAGTTCACGGGTTCATCGACTCCCAGAGTTGAGCTGGAATATTTTGTTGGATTAGTACGTATCAACATATATGTACGTACGCCAACTAGTTTAGTCGTTGCTCTGGAAGGAAATTAAACGGATTTATAAATATGTTGTTGCTCTTTCTAACTCTTATTAAAAAAAACAATATTACGAGGTACCGAAAGAATAAAACTTATTGATTTGAGAAGGTTAGGAAAGTAAGTACTCTATCCGTCAAAAAATACAAGGCATGCATATATATATAATCAAAATTTTAACTTATATTGATAATTAAGCTAAAAGCGTACATTGCATGATTTTTTATGCATGTGAAATAGTTAAATTCATATATAAAAATAGTTTCATACGATATTAATTTTAGAGTCGTTGTTGATGATATATTAGGGAAAAAAATTAATGGTCACAATTCTATACCGAAGATCACACAAACAATTATGCGTCTAGCTTATATCCGTGGACAGATCGAGTGGAGTAGAAATAAAATATTTTTAAACGGTATGTACTTATTTACATGGGAAACGACTATAAATGCTTTGATTAACTTGTGGACCGAAAGTCTACTCACGCATGAATTTATCGCACAAAATATGCTCCATTATATTAGCAGTACGTACGAATATTATTATTACACCAACGATTAATTTATTACCATTTTTCATACATGATAATTTTTCAATTCTTGTTTAGCTAGCTGCTAGTAGCACGCAACGGAGGGTTTCGAGGAAGCACGGGTTGATTTATATTATTTAACGTGCGTGTACGTTCATCCTAACATATATATTATTAATGTGTGTTCAATCTTAATTTAGCGATTTCGTTGAGTTGCGTTCTTGACTTCTTGTTGATGACGTTGGTGTTGCGTGTTTATATATATATATATATATATATATATATATATATATATATATATATATATATATATATATATATATATATATATTGCACTATGCCACTATAATATATATTGTACTTGCTAGGTTGCTTATTACTTGCTTGCATTGACTAATTTTTTTCTTTGCAACTTGACTAGGGCAACTATATGATCTAGTTCTCGGATGGAGTAACAGGACAGTTATATGGGATAATTAGGCAATTGTCGTATTAATTATTAAAATAGATAAATAATGGCATCTACAAGATCGAACTAGCATATACACATCTAACTTACTAATAAACAGGAACACAGTAATCTCAGGATTTTACTTAAGAACCATACGTAAAGGCATCACATTGCACGTACTGTATGGTTGATGACAATGAAGCCATGGCCTATGCAGATCGGTCCCTATTGGCGTTGGATCACCGGTGATGACGATTTATGGTTGATGTAGACAAAAAAGGCACGTCATGATGAAGGCGCGACGACGGAGCATTTCTCAAAAATGTTATTCACCCTCTCTTACCGCAGAATTACAAGGACAATAGATTCTGAAGACTTGCTCTCCCATTCGTTGGTGCACGCCGACGCGCGGGTGGAGACGGCCGCTACGACGACTAGAGCTGGCAGTTGAGCTCGAGGCTCGCGAGACAACTCAGGCTCAGGCGAGCCGAGCCGAGGCTGACTCAACTTAGAGAGTATTTGAGCCGACCTTTTTAGCTCAGATGCTGACCGAGCTGATGAGTCGAACTGAAAAATATGGGATAGATTCATCTGAACTATCAAACAAGAAATGTGATAATTTCATTTATAAAAAATAAATATGAGCACCCTATCCTATGTTTTCTTAAAACCAAATAAACACAATATAAAAAAGCCATTGCTGTTATATGGAAGATGCATCACGCACACACCACACTTACGTACTCACGAGTGTGCCCTCTACTACATGCATATATGCTCAAAGACGGAGGCCTGCTATAAATCTTTAATCTCACTAAATTCTTATTGAAAGAACACATGTGTATATCTATAATATTTGTGTGCACTATATATGATTTGAACTCCGGTGAATAGAATCACATGCCCCGTACTATATTATTACCATATGTGTATGTACGTACCGCCATTACTTCCACAGATTTGCAGTAATTTAACCCGTTCCACTCATCCACTTGGACTGGATTGTTAGCTTAAATTATCTTAGCACGCTTTAACTCTTAAGTGGCGGATTTTTTGCAAAAAAAATGTTCCTTATAAAATTAAGTTTATCTTAAAAGTAATTAAGATAAATTCATTCGTAACTTTCTAAACAGTTAGTTCATATATGCTTAATTAATCGTGCACGGATCGAAGCATATCCCATCCGTTAATCATCCGATTAGTTAGACTTGGCTAGACCACTTAATTATTCGCAAGATAGCTATTCGTATATAGTAGCTCCGATACTGACCGTACCGTCGTGTATATCAACATTATTCAACCACAAAACAGTACATCTATATATCGTCGCATGCGTAGATCGACCAGCTCGATCTACAACTGATCACAATCGATCGAGATGAGCCTAAATTAACTTGTGTAGCACTCCTACAAATCGTCGTTGTAGTGGCGTTGGGCAAAAACACTGTAGTGGCGGGCCATTAGATGTCCGCCACTACAGTTGCTGATGTTGATGACATTACCAACGCCCGCCACTACTATTGGTAAAGTAGTGGCGGTCGGTGCTGATGTCATCCCGGACCGCCACTATTTTACCAATAGCGGTGGCGGACGCTGGCGCTGCCCGCCACTAAAGTATTGATGACATCACTTGCGATCGCCACTACTATTCTAGCTATAAATGCGCCGCTTCTTCCTCTCCGAGCTCTACCGGAGTTCGCATTTAATTTTGTCCGTACCATGGCGAAAGATTTCAAATCTAGATAAAGAGGGGATGCTTCGTACTCGCTTCTTTTGAAGGATTTCATTCTAGGAGGTAAATTCATGCCGAATCTCACATTTATTTTGTATTTAATGATGTATACAATGAGTTATTAGCGTTTTTACTAATTTAGGGTTTGTGAATAAAAATTTTCAAATAATCTTCATTTACAGTGTTTCCTTCTCCCAAATGAACAAATATGATCCTCCTCACAATTATTCATCCCTTGTATATGACCCGCCGCTTCAGTGTCGCTTTGTAGTAGTGTAGATTGTCTGCATCGATCAGATTAACATCTTCTGTAACGTGGACATGTTGACAAGTACATGCACATTTATCCTCACCCTCTTTGGTCCAGCTACATGGATGCATGCCTGGCTACTAGCTAGCTACTGGATGGACACAGATTTTGTGTAGGATCTCATCAATTTACTGTTCAAAACGGCAGGCACACGTAGTGCGTAGTTCGTCAACGTGAACTGTTACTCGATAGAGATCGATATCAGGCTGAGTGATCGATCGATCGATCCATCCATCGGGATGCCAATATAATTATATATATTGCTTGTCTAGTCACTTATAGTTTCTGGTCAGCATTGATCGATCGCTGTTTCGTGTGGTTATCCATATTCTTCCCGGAGAGATGCACATTTGCAGTTTGCTACTAGCTCTTAGCTAGACATGGGGCCAATTGATTCCTTTTCTTGTGAAATAATCCCGACGAAAAACTAATTCTCATGAAAAAAATTGGATGAATTGCGTGGGATTTAAACCAATTTCCGTAAAAGATCTACACAATTTATATGTTTTAAAGGAGCTTGTAGCTAGTGACGGATATGATGTATTTAAGGAATTTCGTCTGAAACTAAACAAAAAATGGACTAAACAGGTTCCCATGCATCAGGGGAGAAATAATGATGAATATATCCTTTGTTTTCCTATTGTCCAGTTTTGATGAACTATAGATATTTCCCATCCCTTTGCAGCTTTTAATTGTTAATCCAATCAAAGGGATAAAATTAATTATTTTTTTACATTCCTTAAGTAATCGTGAGGTACCAAAATTAACACTGAAAATTATAATATATTTCCGGGGCCGTAAAATCACTTCAAAAGATAAATGCTGAATCCTCTTGCTGCCTTTTCTTTTGAGTTTTCTCATTCCAAATGGACTTTTAGCATGTTCATGTGTGACGCGGTATAATTCTATGTAGAAAAATTTGATCAAATACTCTCCATTTAGATAAAAGTTAAGGATTTACTTTAGAGCCCATATAATATTGACCTAATATAAGATAACCCTGCGTATTATATTAGTGACACGTGGAGGATAATTCTCAATTTCCAATCCTTCTACATATCTAAATCTTTCCCATCTGCTACTTTTATTTCTTAGTTAATTTTCTATCCACTCTCCCATCTCAACCACTTATAACAATTTCTTATTTAATTTCCCCACTTACTTCATCATCCCAACCAATCCCAATTATTCCCTATTTAATTTTACATAACTTTTTAATTCCTGTGAAAAACTCTTGCAATGGTAATGTCATGAGACTTTGAAGCCAACCAGTAAGAAGCTAGTCCTACTTGCAACTTTTCCAACTAATACCAAGAAAGAATCAAATGAGGCAGTGTGTGCTGGTCCTTGAATTGACCAAGTCAATCAATCAATATATACTTAGGTACCCTGATTATTAAGATTTTTTTAATTTCCATATTTTTCAACAAATGACTAATATTATATCAGCATGCATGTATGATCAAACTATATACATACATGACCCAGAAATTGGCCCAAATTCATGGTAGGTGAAGTCATGCACTATCTTCCATGGAGTCCCCAAAGGTCAGAAACCATGGAAGGCATTTCAGTGGGCTCCTAAAAAAATACAAGTATGGATTACCTACCCTAATGGATTACCTTTAGTACTACAATTTGACTAACTATAGTTCAATTATTATCTGCTTCTTGAGGTTAGGAAGAAATCAAGGATGATTAATCATTCTTAGGAATTAAAACGTATATATCAAATTAACATATGGGAATTTGTATCATAAACATTTAGTATTATACTCCCTCCGTTAACTTTTAAATGACGCAGTTGACCTTTATCTTAACGTTTGGCCATTCTTTTTATTCAAAAAACTTTTTGAAATATCATTTATTTTGTTATAATTTGTTTTATTATTGAAAATACTGTAGGCATACCTTATATTTTTGCATATTTGTATAAATATTTTGAATAAGACGAATGATCGAACATTGAGATAAAAGTCAACCGCGTCATTTAAATGTTAACGGAGGGAGTATTAGAGTAGAACTTATTCGGTTACGAGATAGGATAATCTGTTAATTTGAGTCATAATATCGATCCAGCACTTTTCAAAAGACAAAACTTTTATGCACTAAGATTACAATTAATGCATAACTAGTTTTTCTTGACAACGTGTAACTAAACTGACTTTTACAAGTATTTCGTGACGAAGCTTCTTTTGCAGCCCACTTGCCTGCTAATTAACTGGTTAATAAGTTGCATGGACGTACCATTTTCAGTGGCTAATTAAATTCAAGGCTCAGCTCGTGCATTTTAAGAAGAATCAAATTCAGACAAAATGCAACAGTCGAGCACGTGTGGAACGTGTTTCCAAGCTTGCATATATATATGCAAGAGCTGTTTTTTTTTAAAAAAAACTGACCTGAAAATGACAAAAAAAAAGGGAAACCTGAAGCTGCCGGCGACCTGCATGCTGCATTGGAAGACCGAGCAGGACACTTCTATGAACTAACGTTCTTGCATGCTGTCGTTGATGACTATTAGGTCAAACAGTCTCACAAGATCCAACATGCATCACCTGAATGCAGCTTATTATGCAGATAATGTAGTTAATGACGTCTATAAGATATGTTTAATATAACTTTATTTTCTATAACTGTAGACAATCTAATAGCATCTATTGTTTAATATAAATTTCTATCCCTATTTTTAGAGATTTTAATTGGATCTAAAATACTTCTCTAATAGTTCTTATATTTGGCTCAAAATTTACCTAGAACACAAAATTCGATCTCATCCATCCTTCCAGTCGATGATACAAGACAAAAAAAAGAGGATGACTTGAGTAAGAGCATTTCCAAGAGATGTCTTAAATTTTATTCCCTATAATTTGATATAGGGATCATTCAATTCGTGTTAATCCCTAAAAACTAATTTGATTTCTAACAGTTTCACTATCCCTATTTTTAAATAAAGAATGAGAAATTAATCCTATATTTAGGATAGATAAGAAGGGATTTAGGAAATGGTTTAGGATGGGGATTTGTTTATGGACGTTGTTGGAGTCTAATTTTTTATCAAAATCTTAAATTTTATATTTAGGAACATATATAAGAGCTCTATTGGAGATGCTCTAATAGAAGATAAAAAAGAGAGTCTGTTTATTTGAATTATTAAACTATAGATAATATAATATTAAAAGTATATATGTTGAAGACAAATAAAATTTAAATAGTGAATTTTATTAGAAAGTCTCTATATGATATATAATATTGTAATAATAGTGGGAGTAGGTTTTTGGCTGCAGAATGCTCTAATAAGTGCAGAGAAGATGACGGCCTGAGTATGTAGATAGTAATCACTAATTAATCAAGTTATCCAAGATTACGGTCATACGATCAGGAGAGTGCAGTGAGAAAATCTTGAAGGTTTTGACCTGGCTTTAATTTAGAGTAATTTGGTCGTCCAAACATCACACTTCACTGAGATTAAGTTAATTAATTAAAACGCCGTTAAATTAAAATACCAGTGAATCAGTTAGCTATATGGATTGTACTCGATCGATCGTTAAGTTTTGACTAAAATGGGTCAAAATATAATCCCAAAACTTTTAATAGTTGATGCATAACTTTCAAAATATTTAGTTCGTCAAAAGCGCGGGAACGACGTGCATGAGTACGTACGTACGTAGATTTATCTTGAAAATACTTTTATTCTGACCTAGCAGGCTTGCAAAAGATAACTGAAAATTTATTGCTTATTAATTTAAGATGTAGGAATCGTTCCAACTCCCAGCTGGTCTACTGAAAAATTGAATAATTCGATTCTTCTCTCTCTCTCTTTTGTCTTAAGAGAAGACTACTCGATCTGGCTGTTCAAAAAATCTATATATTCAGAAGAATATGTGTAGAAATTTAGACAGTTTTACAACCAAAAACAATATGTTAATTAGTTAAGAGGGACCATAACTAATCTAGCTCATCCTCACCTAACATTAATTGTACTGTACGATCCATTTATCAATCAAGGAAATTAATGTAAATATATAACGAAATTTAATATATATATATACTTGTGAACAAGTACCGGTGGAAGGGACTTGCATGCACTGATTTTTTTTTGTAAGCAACTTGCATGCAGGTCTCCAGAAAAATGAAGTTCCTTTTGAAGTCCGGCCACCGTATTATTGCAACACCATGAAAAAAACTGAATTTTGACCAAACCATCGTTCAGGACTAGAAATTCTAGCATTGACGTATCGACGACGCGCGCAGCATGCATGTTTGAAGCTGAAAAGATGATATGTTTTTCCTAGGGCGAATCTAGTTGCAGTCAGACGTGGATATATATATATATATATACACACACACAATGGCATGAATCGACGCAGCATCGATCGATCGATCCTTCGATCGACCGAATGAATCGAATCGATGATCTCAATGGCAGGCATGCATGCATGCATACATGGTGTGAGAGTTTTTAGCATGATCTGTACAGTACAGTAGTACAGTACTAGCTCTTGCTGGCAACTAACGGCCGTTGACAAGATATGAGGAGAAAGGAACGGCTCGGACCCATTCATGTCGATCATCATATCTGCCCTAGCTAGCTGAACGTAACGTACTCATCGCTGCTGCAGCCTGCAGGCGACGTACGTAATTCGATCATCGCGCAGTTGGATCTACGTACTCTCGCTCGCAAATATCAGTTTTTATTGGTAGCTAGGGCCGGGGAGTGGGTATGGAGCTCGCTCTAGCTCACACCGTCGTTGACTTGCCTTCGTAGCTATGGCTCTTAATTGCAAGGTTAGTTACAATTGAGTCCAAACTCACCGGCCGATCATATGAGACTCCTGCCACCACAGCATCTCACGTACCGCCACGCGCAATCTCTTACAGTCTTACTCGATCTCATCGTCTCATGCATCTCATCTCCTGTCGCGGTCGGCCCGGCTAGCCGGCGGCGCATGAATGCGGCAGTCAACGTCGCCGGCGCGGCGGCGCGCAGTGCGGCGGTCAAAGCGGCGCGGCGCAGCCCTGCCATGCAATAATATAGTGCTAGCACCAGAGGCCAACCCTAATATCACACGTATTAAGAAATATATATAACCCATATATGTTCTAAAACAAAATAACTTGTCTTTTTAAAAAGTAAATTTTAGAGAGATGAGTTGAAACGCTGAAACTTCGTATAAGAAATCGCCCCGGCGATGATCGAGTAGTAGTTTCCATGCAGGAGCAGCACGCGCCTTCCTCGTTGTGCAGTTTATATATATATACAAATGCTATTCTACACCGTAGAATGCTATTCTACACCGACGTGGAATGGAGGGGTTGCGATTGGGTGGGGGTGGGCACGATTGGGATGATCGGTGTAGAATAGCATTTACACCCCTAGTGTAGAATAACGTTCCCGTACCACTTCACGTCGGTGTAGAATAGCATTTATATATATATATATATATATATATATGAGATTATGGGCAGAGCATTGCGATGTCGGTACGACGGACGACGACGCGCGTGCGACACGTGCTCATATTTATACGGTACGTGTGTCGTACACGTACGACTAATGTACACTACACTGTTTCTACAGAAAAAAAGAGATCGAATAATATAGAAAAGGTTATCATCAAACTTTGTAATCGAATTGGTAGTTTAGTGCCGTTCCACATTTAGATATTTAGGTTTTTAAACTTTGTATACCAATTTCGTTCGGTAACTCCCGATAACTCAAATACGAAATGTACCAAAATCAATATTAAAAGAAGAATTTGTGGACCATCCGATACGACGGATCATATTTGATATCGATGGCCTATTACCTCCTAGAGTAATAGATCATATGATTTTTTAATACACATGGACCCATATATATACAATAATTAATTTATTTCTTTGTATGTTAGTATATTAATTATTACATGTATTAAAAAAATAAAATAATCAACAAATTTTCCATGAAATCGATATGCATGTACATGCATGTACGTAGATTGCTTTCTATATATATAGGGTGTGTTTGGTTGAACTGTGGCTATGAAAAAAAACTGTTTTGGGATGTGGGATGTGGAAAAACTGTTGTGAGATGTTAGCTTTGAGAAACCTAAAAGCCATTTGGCTGAAATGACTAGCTGCTTTGAGCTGTGTAAAAATTAAATTTATGAAATTTTGTATGGTTGTATGAAATTTGAAATGTCAATTTATGGATTTTTGTATGGTTGTATATATGAAATTTAAAATTTCAATTTATGAAATTTTGTATAGTTGTATGAAATTTGAAATGTCAATTTATGGAATTTTGTATGGTTGTATGAAATCTGAAATGTCAATTTATGAAATTTTTTATGCTTGTATGAAATTTGAAATGTCAATTTATAAAAATTTGTATGGTTGCGAAGCCAGAAGCCACATAAAGCAGGTCTGAAGGACCTTTCACATTTTCACTGCATCAAAAATTGCTTTTACTAAAAGCTATTGACTTGAAATAGATCCTTTAGCTTGGCTTTTGGTTTTCTGGAAGCAAAAGTTGCTCCTAAAAACCAAACCAAAAGAACTCATAATCAAGCTAGTTAGCCAATTTTCTTTTTTAATTTTTAATTATTTATTTTAAACATACTCGTTAACCGGCCGAGGAGTTCTTCTTTTCATGAAACTAACGGTCATCACTTTCACTCAGCTCGTTAGCATCAGCTAGCTAGCTAGACCGATGGAAAAACACAAGAGATCGAAACTTAACGCGGCTTCGTTGCTGGTGCATGGTGCCTACCTGTACAGTAAGTACTACATGATTAATTACGTATACTACACTCCTGAAATTAATGGTGTCTCCATGGACAAACAGCGTCAAAAAAACGGTAAGAATGCAATTACTCCTCCTGCATGCATCGGCTCGAGTGCTTGACCCTGGCCGGCAGTGACAACATCTGCTGCTCATGTACAACCCTAACACTGCTGCACGGTACTCCAAGCATATGACATAGCTAAAACACAATATAGTATAGTGAGCGTGTCTAAAACCTGTGTCTTGCTATATTCATTGCACCAATCAGAACATTCAATAAATTAAATTGACCAATCAGCTAGTCCTATGCCTCGAGCATAGAACCAAGACACAGTGTCTTCGTTAAGAGACGTGTCTTAAGTTTTTTTACATTTACCCCCTTAGACACACCCGAAGACACAACTCAAGACACACATTGTACATGCCCTAAGGGTATTCCCGAATTTTTCAGGTAGGACAGTGCCTTACTTATTTATTAGGCTGCCTTGTAGAAATAAGATGATTTGACAATAAAGTTAAATAAGAGAGAATAAAACTTGAAGAAACCATATTTTAAGTAAGATACCATGTCTTCACTATATTCAAGATAAGGATGGAACTGATTGGATGAAAATTGGGAGAGAGAACAAATAGTATAAAAATTTATTGTAGATGCATACTAAGAAATTAGAGTTGAGAACATAGTTTCTAGATGTAGTATCTTGCTGACATGGCAAAATAAGACATTATGAAATTATGGGTTGGGATTGTCCTAATTAAGGGGATGTTCAGATGGCTCAGGCTAAAATTTAGTTAGGTTCGGCTACTAATCAAAAGAATTAAACATGAGATAATTATAAAATTAATTGCGGAAGGTTTATGTCAATTCGTGAGACAAATCTATTACGACTGATTAATTTATCATTAGCACATTCTTACTATAATGTTATATTGTCAAATCATGAATTGATTAGGTTTAACAGATTCGTCTCACGAATTAGTACTTATTTATATACTTAGTTTTATAATTAACCTATGTTTAATAGTTTTAATTAACATCTAAATATCTGATGTGATCCGTCTAAAATTTAGTCCCAACGATCCAAACAGGGTCTTAGCGTGAGAGCATCGTGAAGTTAAGAACGATTATGTGTTTGCTGCTCTGCTAGGATCAGGGGTTTAGGGTTTGTTTATTTTAGTTTAAAATTATAGTAATTCAGTTTATTACATAAGTTTATTATAATCTAAAGTATATATTATAATAATATAATAAGTCGGTGGAATTTAGTTTTTTTATGTAAGATGCATTACTATAATCCCTAACTGTACATAAAGATTGACCACAAAATTAGTTTTGGGAAGTCGTAATGTTTTAAAATAGTTTTATAGTGATGATACAATGATATATTAAATAAAAATGAGCGAAGTCTGAGCTTTAGTTCATACGTAACATATAAAATAAAGCACATGGGAGAATTGGTATTAATTTGTCATATTAAATTTGTAATGTTTGTATTAAGATAATTATATCTAAAATTAGTTTCTATGAGTGATATATAAGATACATGAATTATCTAGTATTGAAATTGTACTTAGAAGAAATCCTTAGTTAAAACTGTTGCTGCACTTTTTTAAACTAATGTGTTCCATTTTTCACTTCTAGAATTTGAAGCTGAAACAAGTAGTCTAGATTTTCGATTCAGATTACGAGAATCGGTAAATATGAAATCTGAAAATGAATTTAAATTTAATTCGAAAACATCGGTTACTCATAGTACGTAGTTAGCTACCGAAAATCTCTAATTAGCAACAGTCCCATATTACGCAAAATGCCACAGTGCAAGACGACACACTAACAACACGTGGTTACCAGCAAGCTAATATATACACACACATGTATTGATGTATACGTGCCGCACAGATACGAGTACGTATACCGTACGTATACGAACGCGTCGCTGGAAAATACCGAGATTCGAAGAACAGAGCAGCCGACCGATCGATCGAGCAAACGAAAACGAAACGAAAAGGAGAGAAAAAAATTGACGAGAAACAAAAACGACTCCAAATTTGCCAAATTTAGCGCGAGAGAAGAAGAAAAATCGTCCGAATCCGCGTCAGCCGCCTCTTGACCTTGGAATTTTATGCCCCCTTTTTTTTCTTTTCTTTTCGAATGAAAAACAAAAACGCAGCTGCGTGTGTGTAAATGTAACACGCGCACACACCAACCCCACCTCGCTCACGGCGACCACGAACGGAGCCGACGACGACGGCGACCACGGCGACTGGTAAACCCCCCCGCTCCCTCACCCACCTCACCGCGGTATAAATATCCACCCGGACCTCCACCTCCACCCATCCCCGCCAAACGCCTCCTCCACACGAAACCGCCATTGCTGCAGGCTGCAGCTTTAGCTCGATCGAGTAACCTTTCTTGGATAGTTTGATAGCTCCGTTCGATCGTGCTGCGGTTTCTTGCTTGCTTGCTTGCTTTCTTCGATCGCCGGAGGAGAGAGCCGTCGAGGAGGAAGCGAGGGAGGTAGACATGAATCATAGCAGGGCTGTCGCCGAGGGCGGCGGCGGAGGGGATATTGTTGAGGCTGGAGTGGAGAGCGCCGGCGGTGGAGAGCGGCGTGAGAGGGAGAGGGAGAGAGTGGTGCCGCACAGCGGGCCGCTGAGGTCGGCGATGAGGAAGAGCGCGCGGTTCGCCGAGTCGGTGTCAGCGCCGCTCGCCGCGCCGTCGGGCGCCCGCGCCGCCGCCAGCGGGAACGATGACGACGATTACGTGGAGATCACCCTCGACGTGCGCGACGACTCTGTGGCGGTGCACAGCGTGAAGCCGGCGGCGGGAGGGGACGACTCCGACGTGACGCTGCTGGCGCGCACGCTGGAGAATCGGTCCTCCTCCTACGGCCACTCCGTCATCAGGAACGCCTCGTCGAGGATCAAGCAGGTCTCCCACGAGCTCCGTCGCCTCGCCTCCGTCAACCGCCGCGGCGCCGGCGGGCCCCGCATCGACCGGTCCAAGTCCGGCGCCGCCCACGCGCTCAAGGGTCTCAAGTTCATCAGCCGCGCCGACGGCGGCGCCGGATGGCCCGCCGTGGAGAAGCGCTTCGACGAGTTCGCCAAGGATGGCCTCCTCCCCCGCTCCAAGTTCGGCCAGTGCATCGGTACCAAAATTCAACACCCCTCGTCGGCTCGCCGCCGTTCATGTCGCGCACGACTGCCTCGTCAATCCGTGCCTGATTGCTTAACTATCTCTGTAACCATCTGCAGGGATGAAGGAGCTGGAGTTCGCCGGCGAGCTGTTCGACGCGCTAGCGAGGCGGCGGAACATCTCCGGCGACAGCATCAGCAAGGCGGAGCTGCTCGAGTTCTGGGACCAAATCTCCGACACCAGCTTCGACAGCCGCCTCCAAACTTTCTTCGACATGTAAGCACACCATTAATCAAACCATTAACCCATTAATTAACCCGTTAATACCAACAAACGGCGGAATTAATCAACCATTCGTGTTTTAACTGATTAATTACAGGGTTGACAAGGACGCAAACGGTAGGATCACCGAAGAGGAGGTTAAAGAGGTAATTAATTCGATCAACTCCTCCCCATTTGCTAGTTACTCCAAGAGCAGAAACCCCAAAGCTGAAATTTTTATCGAATTCAATTCGTGCGAAATTATTGTGTTTTAAATGGGTCTTTGCTCTCTGTTTCTTCTTTAGAACAGTAGCTTGACAGTGAATTCCTAGATAGTTGCCATTTGCACGTCAGTGTCATCAACTATTTCTGCTCTCTGCTCTCTTGAGGACAGCATGATCTGCTGACTTTTTATGTGTCTTCTACTTCAAGTTCTTGCTCAAGTCTCGATCACAATGGCCAGCCAAACTTGCGTGCTTAATGAATGGACCAAATTGGGAGAGAAAGATTGCATTTTTCTTTCTTTTGACCTTAAAAATCGAATTTTTGCGCAGAGAGATTGAGTTTTTGCTTGGATTATGGTTTTTTTTTGTAGATCATCACGCTGAGCGCGTCGGCGAACAAGCTGTCCAAGGTGCAGGAGCAGTCGGAGGAGTACGCTCGCCTCATCATGGAGGAGCTCGACCCCAGCAACCTTGGCTACATCGAGGTACGTAGCTGTCGTCGTCAACAATGGCGTTAATTTGTACTACAAGTGGTAGCAGTTGTAATTATTCGAACTGGACAATGCAACAATGTCGATGGATCGATCGAGCTAACGTGTGGTGTGTGGCGTCAATGGCGTCATCGTCTGTGCAGCTGTACAACCTGGAGATGCTGCTGCTGCAGGCGCCGAGCCAGTCGGTGAAGATAGGGACGACCAACAGCCGGAACTTGAGCCAAATGCTGAGCCAGAACCTCCGGCCGACGACGGAGCCGAACCCTCTCCGGCGGTGGTACCGGCGAGCCAGCTACTTCCTCGAGGACAACTGGCGGCGCGTGTGGGTGCTCCTCCTCTGGTTCTCCGTGTGCGCCGGCCTGTTCAGCTGGAAGTTCG
This sequence comes from Zizania palustris, assembly GCA_019279435.1. Classification (NCBI taxonomy): domain Eukaryota; kingdom Viridiplantae; phylum Streptophyta; class Magnoliopsida; order Poales; family Poaceae; genus Zizania; species Zizania palustris. The sequence continues at coordinate 29,321,182 of JAAALK010000081.1, read as the reverse complement.
TCCAGTACCGGAGGCGCGCCGTGTTCGACGTCATGGGGTACTGCGTCTGCGTCGCCAAGGGCGGCGCCGAGACGCTCAAGTTCAACATGGCGCTCATCCTACTCCCCGTCTGCCGCAACACCGTCACCTGGATCCGCAACCGCGCCGCCGTCGCCCGCGTCGTCCCCTTCGACGACAACCTCAACTTCCACAAGGTGATCGCCGTCGGCATCACCATCGGCGCCGGCCTCCACATCATCTCCCACCTGACGTGCGACTTCCCGCGCCTGCTGCACGCCTCCGACGCCGCGTACGAGCCGATGAAGCCGTTCTTCGGCGACCCCCGCCCGCCCAACTACTGGTGGTTCGTCAAGGGCACCGAGGGCTGGACCGGCATCGTCATGCTCGTGCTCATGGCCATCGCTTTCACCCTCGCCACCCCGTGGTTCCGCCGCGGCCGCCTCCGCCTCCCCCGCCCTCTCAACCGCCTCACCGGCTTCAACGCCTTCTGGTACTCCCACCACTTCTTCGTCGTCGTCTACGCTCTCCTCATCGTCCACGGCCACTACCTCTTCCTCACCAAGAAATGGTACAAGAGATCGGTACGTCCTCGATCTCCTCTACCTAAACTCTCAATCGTCTACAAATTACAATACCATTCTGAGTTCTGACGGACGACGTGGATGCAGACGTGGATGTACCTGGCAGTGCCAATGTTCCTGTACGCGTGCGAGAGGCTGACACGGGCGCTCCGGTCGAGCGTGCGGCCGGTGAAGATCCTCAAGGTGGCCGTGTATCCCGGCAACGTGCTCTCGCTACACTTCTCCAAGCCGCCGGGGTTCCGATACAAGAGCGGCCAGTACATCTTCGTCAACTGCGCCGCCGTCTCCCCCTTCCAATGGTAACCAACCAAAACATCAGATTTCTTTTGTGTTTCGATTGGATTGCCACGTTGACCGTGTCAAAGGGGAGATGAATGCTGACTGTGTACGTGACCCCACCTGCAGGCACCCATTCTCCATCACGTCGGCCCCACAGGACGATTACGTCAGCGTCCACATCAGGACGCTCGGTGACTGGACACGGGAGCTGAAGAACGTCTTCTCCAGGGTACTAACCATCAATTCAGATACCTCAAATTCAAAACAAAGTATTCAAATTTAAACCAAAAAACTAATAATAATGTCTTTTCAGGTATGCCGGCCACCGACGGAGGGAAAGAGCGGGCTGCTCCGAGCTGAGTACGACCGCGACGGTGCCATGACCAACCCAAGGTGAGGAGAGAACCCATCACGACTAAATTTTGTCTGCCTTTTCATCTTCAAATTTTCAAATTGCCTCCTTTTTCAAAATTAGTTTCAAAGTTATGAAAACGGTTGGCACGGTCCGACATGGTAGGATCCAGCTTGAAATGAGCGTGTGGAAAGTGACCGATGTGAGCTCGGTCGTGCCCCTGACCGTGTAAACGTCCTAGCTTTTGGTTGATTAATTCACACATGATAAAAAAAAAAGTATACATGTGTACACTAGTGTGGCATGAGTAGATAGCCACCATCTCTGACCAAGAAAACACCTTCAGTCTCGTCGAGAGGTTTCCGTGTCATTTCGATCGAATGCATGCAGGAGTAGAGCTGTGCTTGCTGTGATTATGATCATGATTATGATCATGGTTATGGTAATTCAGTCGGTGTAATGGTGATTAACTGGTAATTAATTAATAAGATAGTAGCAGCAACTAGCAAGTAGGTGAGATGTTGTGGAAGATGACCACCGGTTGAGGATAAGGTGAAGGGAGCATGGATGTGTGTGCTAGGAGGGCCATATATTCCATGGATGCTTTTTGGAAAAAGCAATAGTTTTTTTAGTGGAGGAAGAATAAAAATCATCTTTTTGGAAGAACATATATTCTGCTCGTGTTCTAGCTGCATCTTTGAAATGTAAATTACTAAATTGTAGGATTAAGATTCTTCCCAAGTTTTCTTGGTGGTAGCAGCCCTCCATGTTTGACTCTTGATTAATTTGGGTCTTCTAGTTCAACAACAGTGATGCATCCGGTTGGGAAAAAATATGAGTCTCTATTAACTAATCTTTCAAAGTAACATTTTTTCTTGAAGATCAATGTCTTAAATAATATGTTTGGCGCAAAAAAAGTATTATTTTTTGAATTTTGAGAGAGAAACTGATAGATGAATGGCAAATGATGCAGCTTCCCGAAGGTTCTGATCGACGGGCCGTACGGGGCGCCGGCGCAGGACTACAAGAAGTACGACGTGGTCCTCCTCGTCGGGCTGGGCATCGGCGCGACGCCGATGATCTCCATCATCAAGGACATCATCAACAACATGAAGCAGCTGGACGGCGACCTGGAGGCCGGCAGCAACGGCGGCGGCGACAGCTCGGTGTCGTCGTCGTTCCGGACGCGGCGCGCCTACTTCTACTGGGTGACGAGGGAGCAGGGCTCCTTCGAGTGGTTCCGCGGCGTGATGGACGAGGTGGCGGAGACGGACAAGAAGGGCGTGATCGAGCTCCACAACTACTGCACCAGCGTCTACGAGGAAGGCGACGCCCGCTCCGCCCTCATCGCCATGCTCCAGTCTCTCAACCACGCCAAGAACGGCGTCGACGTCGTCTCCGGCACCCGCGTCAAGACCCACTTCGCCCGCCCCAACTGGCGCAACGTCTACAAGCGCATCGCCCTCAACCACCGCGACCAACGCGTCGGTAAGTTCTCATCACTTCCCTTCCACCACTTGTAATTGAGATGAGCAAACTTGGATTGAAATGGGGTTGGCACCGCTTCCTTCTTGGGATCTAGCTGATGGGGATAGCATTAATGGTTTTGAGGTGAAGTGTTCAATTTGAAGTGGTGAGTGGACTGGGAGGAAGCAATTGTCAACACTGAACAGGAACCAGCTAGATAGATTTGGGAATGGGGACCAACCAATCACTGTTACTTCTCACTGATAATTTCAGCCAATAAATAGTGTTCAATTAACTGCATGAGATAATTCACTAACAAGATGTGCTTGGCATTTTAGTTTGGGGATTGGGGGAAGTTTGTTGGTCTGAAACTCTGAATAGGGATTTGTAGATTGACCAATCATTGTTACTTGCTGATAGTTACAACCACTAAAGGTACACACTAACAATAAACAAGTGTGGCATCTTAAGCTCTTCACCATTAAAAAGTTCAATCATGTACACAAAAGATTCTCAAGATATGGTTGTGCATGTTTCAACAAGTGCTCCTTTACCTAATTGCATCAAATCACGCATGATCTTATCACCTCAATCCTCTAATTAGGGATAAGAACTACATGACAAATCAGCTTCCTAGCTTGTGCATGTAGTATTGCTACTCTGAATCAACACTGACTCTGCTTCTTGGACATCACAGGAGTGTTCTACTGTGGCGCGCCGGTGCTGACGAAGGAGCTGCGTGATCTCGCGCAAGATTTCTCAAGAAAGACCGGCACAAGATTTGACTTCCACAAGGAGAATTTCTAGTTTCTGTAATCAACCAGCACTGGAGAAGTTTTCGCACAACCGTGTTTAGTACATACATACCAAGTTCTATACATATGACATACATATGAAATGTAGAGGGACTAGATCAAATTAGGTATTGCTTGATTGTGGCCAGTTTGGTCAGAATTTCATCTGTTTTTTCTTTGCTCTGGAAGAATAATCCAATTGCCCCTTGTACAGATCTTCTCCTGGATATTATTTGTGTTACTTAGAGTAGCCAATTTGATCAATCAGTGTATATCTAGTACCATGAAGAGGGTTACATGGCCTAACCAGGACAAAACTATCACAATGTTAATTTGGCAAGGACAAGAAAATCAGGCCATTTGCAACAAAGAAAGTACACTTCTGTGGCTGCTAACAACTGAGGATCTGCAGACCACACCTGATAATGGAGCACAGCACATGGTGGGCAACAGACATGAACAGCCTCAACCAATGAGCAGTGTTATCATATTAGGGTTCTAGAAGATCATGAGTATGATGGCACCCTGGACCCCAGAGCAACTAGAATAGTTGCCTTGCTTTTCCTTTTTTTGAATATCTCTGTTCTTTCTGTTTCTTTAATGTCTTGTTCCACTGAATTTTGCCTGGTGCACAGTGAAGAGGAGAGTGCAGCATATGTCAAAATAATCTTTTTTGCAATGCTGTAAGAGTGTAAGGCACTAAAGGCATATGCGGTGTTGAATAATACAAGCCTGGGTTTCTTTTCTCTTCAGGATCATTTTCAATCCTTTTTACAGCGCGTCTAGATCCTGTTCCATTCATGAATTCTGATAAGCATGAACATTTCAGAAATTCTGCCAACTGTGGCAGAAAATCCAGACTTGATGTCACTTTATTCATTATCTATAAATTAAATAAGGTAATTGAATTTGTGAAAAGGATGTGAGTAATCTCCTAGAAAGTTCTCGCATCGTATCTCTGCCACATGCTTTTAAATAAAGCCGATGTTGTGTGACCTTCTTCTAAAAATAAGGTAATTAAATACATTTGCTATATGCTCACTTTGTCCACAATATAAGTCTTATTAGTTTTTTACAAACTCTTTGACATTATATCATTAATTTCTTTCATAATATATTGTCAACAATTAAAAAATCAACATCATACAAAAATACTTTCAAATATGAATCCAATAACATCATTTACGTGTAATTAAATATAATATATATAGTTAGTTTAATTATTGGTTAAAAGTTATAAATGTCGATTTCCATACCTTGTTCAAGATTATGTAATATTTTATTGTCATGTTGCCATCTAAAACTCATGATAAAGATGTCTGATCGGATCAAAATCTTGCTCATGGCCATTTAAATAAATGAATCATGGCTATACAAAGAAGAGTACAATGGCTAACGGATCCATTATATTAACAACGACGTGCTTGATTCTACATCAACTATGACAAAACGACATACACGACGACGAAATTCCGTTTGCAGGATCAACTTAGAAAGTGTTTGGTTGAGTTTATTTTAAATGTTATCTGTTTACTGTGCAAATAAATTATGTTAGATTTTGTTTGGTTTGAATGTGCTGGTATTAGATATCACGTAATCAGATTACAATCTATTAATTAGTCCATTATATTTTAACCAGGCTGGTAGCAGATTACGTTACCAGAATATATTATACTTGTCAACCAAACATTATAATGTAAACAGAATACATTACACTTGTTAACCAAACAAATATAGTAATATGATACATTGTTATCACTTGGTACTGTAATTAATTCTATTAAAATTTATGTTACCTTGAACAAACCAAATGCCACCTTAGAGATTGCTGGTTCCTGAACACCCAAAGTATTTTATTTATAAGATAGTTCATTAAAAAACAAGGCTCAGGCTCAATATTTTATCTTTCACCATGTTGGATACTCTTACTGCTCCTTTGGAATGTACAGTTTGGGTTTCATAGGAATTAAGCTAATTCTTATAAAAATCATATAAAATTTATGCGTTCTAAAGAAGCCCTTGGCGAAAAATTTCCATACCTTTGTTGGCTTAGAAAAGTTGGTCAAGTCTAGAAATGCTTCTTATCTTACCAACCATAGTAAGATCTTGAATAATCTGATCTTCTGCTGATAAGTTATTTATCAAAATACAGAAGCTCTTTATTGCTATGAAAATTGCTATGAAGTTATGTAAAAATCTTTAAATTTTTTAAATGATTAGTTATAAATGTGTGTGTTAGTTTTATGCATGATATATTTCTTGCTTGCGAAAACAAGAAAAGCCACTGTCACTAAAAATCACTATCAATGAGGAAATATGTCACTGAAATTTGCACCCCAGAATGATCATGATGAAGTTTTTCATCCTGAAAAAGATGGAGGAACCAAGTCATCTAAAACGAAAAGCAAAGGCGCAAACTCCACAAGTTTTACTGTAATTGATCAAGCAAAAGAAATAAAAAATATGCTTGACAAGAACATGAGGGACTCAAGATTGATGTCGTCTTTCCATCGCGCAGGGCAACTGATCACCTAACAAGTTATCCAGTCACTCATGGCTCATGTGGACAGCAATTTGCACAGTGGCACTCAATGATTAACAAACATCAGTTAAAACAGCATCATCTCACAGAGTGATTTGTGGTACACTGGCCAGGTGACCAAGAAGCCTGCCTTAATCAGAGAGAGAGAGGAGCTTTCAGAGTGAAAAGGAAGGCAGAGAAAAGAAAGGGAGCTCCTCACTTTCAACAAGCAAAATACAGTAGTAAACAAATGGTACAGAGTTCCACTGAGTAAAGCAAAAGCCAAAGGAAGGCTACAGTCCAGAGAATGCCAACTTGGTGATGCTGAAGCAAAGAGGATAGCAGTTGCTTGACGCACTTTCCATGTCACAATTGACATAAGACTGAATAGTGCAATGGGCTTGAATGCTTGATCAGCACAGAAGATATAGCAGAGAATACATTGAAGTTTCTGCCTTTCTGGTCTTATCTTTTTGTGGTGAGATGCTCATCTTCCAGGTTCAGGACAACAATAGCTACAGAAATCAATCAACTGCATCACATAGTATGAACACTATACAGTAATACAACACTACTCGACTAAGAATATTGTCAGGTAGAAACCAGGAAGCAACATCCATCTGTCAATTTAATTGAAGTTGTATCCGCTATTTTGAATAACCCCATAATCAGTAAGACCATGATGAAGCAACAGTATTGTTGTCATCCATTCCCGTGTCTCTAAAACTCAACATTCTGGCCATCAGCCCTTCAGCTATCTCTGAATCTGGTGCAAACATTGCATGGGTGATGCCAACAACACCAGGGTTCTGGCTGTTGAGCACCGAAAAAGTTGTCGCGAGGTTGAAACCATAGTTCATGATAAAATGAACCAAACCTCTGGGGAAGATGAACACATCCCCCTCAGCAAGAGTCTTCTGAAACAGCTTTCCATTGCAGTCAAAGAAGCCTACCACCACACTACCACTGTAGACAAACATCATCTCTGATGCTCTTGGGTGAGAATGGGGAAGAACTGCCCCACCGGGAGCAATGTCGGTCCGCGCCATTGACAGGCCAAGTGTGTTCAGGCCAGGAAACTCTGTGGCGGTGACAATGTTCACTGATGACCTGACCATGTTGTCCAGGTCTCCAGCATGGTTGAGCAACAATGTCTTGAAATCAGAGGCTATTATGGTGCTTGGATTCTTGCAGAGGAAACCATTCATGAACAGTTTCCTTTCACTCTGGGGTGCCATGGGGCATACATCTTGAAGAGGACTATCTGATAGGATTTTTGGAGTACAGAGACCAAAGATAAGAATGTAAGAACACAGGACAGTGGAGAGCTTCATGTCTTGGAATTGTTGGATGCGAAGACAGGGTAGTAGAACATGAGTTAAATAATGTCTCAAGACAGGAGTGCAACCAAAGTCAGAAGTCTGAGTATGTTATGTAAGATTCTTGGAGTTCACTGCAGAATTTGCTTTGGATTGTGGCTAAAGAAGAGTATATATATGTGCTTCTTTATAAAATATGTTACACCAGCTGTTCTAAAGTACAACAGTGAAAATAGTTGTAGTAGAACTTTGCTCATTTCTTTAATGGAAATGGGAGAGGATCCGATCCTCTCTTTCTCAAAAAAAAAAACAGTGAAAATAGTTTCAAATTCTGGTCCAATAGAACGCTTGATTCTACTAAACCATGCATATATGAATGTGTTCAGTACATGTAGTTAAGAAAACCAATAATGGTTACCTTGGATATAATTTAACAAGATAATCTTAAACCACCATGTTACTCTGAGCTTCTACCAAGTTTCACCCTTTAATAGCATCCGTCACAAAAAGAAAAACTCAGGCAGAAACAAGAGGGTAGATAACTAAGCATCTCTTAAATGTCCCAAAAACCATGGCATGGAACAGACAACATAGCTTACTGCAGTCATTGACCAATGTCGAATCTTGAGCTGCATCTGACTCTAACTGCTTGATAATTCATTATAGCTCATCACAGTGTAAATTTGCAACAAATTGTGACAGTCATCTTCTTTCCCTAGTTTTCCCAGAGTTGGTGTTTTCAGGCGACCTTGAAGCCGGCTTATCATCCACATTCTTTCCATTAGCAGATGAACTTTTAAGCTCTCCAGGAGCAAAAAGTGCAGAAGAATACTGCTTAATCCTCCACGAAATGAGAATACTGGACATGATCCCTAGTACAGGGAACAAGTAAGAGTAAATCTGAGACTTCTCAGATCCTGTGGTGGAGGCCACTGCTGCACCAGCAAGGCTAACAATTGAAACATTCTGTAGGATCATTGGTAAGCAGCCAACAACTGTGGGAAAAAGAAAATCTTTGAAAAAATTAACATCGGTGGCAGATAGGGCATAGTTGATGATGTAGGAAGGCAAAGGAGAGAATCTAGCAAGTAGAACAAATTTCCAGCCATCCTGCTCAACCCCTTTAACCACAACATGGAAGTACTTGTTACTCCTTAACCAATCCATTGCGGAAGTAAAGTATCTGAAAACAGCCCTGAAAAACATTAAGAAAAGATACATTAGCAAAGAAAAGCTAGGACTGAAGACTGAAGGCACTAATCAAGAACCACTATATATTGTATTTGAAAAGCAATATAGCAAAGGGAAAATATAACCTACAAATGAAAACAGCATGGATCCATGGGTACAGAAGCTGATGGATAAATTGAGAAATGAATTGACCAAAAACAATTTATCCATCACGGTGGGGATTTTACTTTCTTTATCCAGGTAAAAACAATTGCGATACAGGACAATAGGCCTTTCATCTAGATTCCAGTATAGTGTACACACATAGATGGTTTGAAGTAAAAATGCAATTGTTGTTGAACCACTGAAGAGAGAGAATCAGTATAGTTGATCATGCTACCTGCACGGCCACTTTTCAGTGTATCAGTATTCAACATGGAGCCAGAAAAATGCAAAAACGCGCTAGCATTGCATCACCAAATGTATTGACCTTCTAAAAACTAGTTGTTAAGTTTATATAATCTTTTAACCTCCTGAGCACATTTTATTTAGAACCTAAAATTAAAAAAAAATTGAAGAAAAAAAGCTGGATACTGGGAACACTATCATGCTACTGCTAACTCCTATGGCAATTAATAAGTGGCATATGGCGTATTAGTATGAGTCTATGAGAAGTGATAAAAAAATATAATCATAGACACTAATAGGTAGTTTACAATTTTCCTCTCACAGCTAAATTAAAAGTACATAAGCGTGTGGTTTAGTATAGCTAGTGTTCCTCTTTTATGATTTAGTCTATAAATTTGTTTTGTGTGTAATGCATGTGATGTTAGAAAACCACAAATATAACAATTAGTTTGCAATTTTCACGGCACTATCATTAATGAAAGCATCACTCCTTTTAGTTAATATAAGAAAATAATCCTAGATTGCTGTAGATGTAATTGAAGGGGGTTGCACAGCCACTTTTAAATGCATTGGTATGACGGTATCGAATATGGAAGCTGCATACTTCAAGAGGGCAGCACCAAAGTACCGAACTATCACCTTCTCAAATTTATTTATTAAGTCCGTATAAACTTTTAACAACTGGAACACTTTTATCCGATCTAGTTTCTATATTCTGAATAATTATGTTCTGGACAATTATGAACCATTTGGAAAACGGGAATTTCATAGTAATCCTGCATGAATTACACCTTTCCTGAAAGTTCATGGAGGAATTATGTGAAATCACGAGCCCCACAGATGCACAAGGTAATCATAGAGAATAATTTGTCTACCACCTAGATACTCACCGTGATGGAACACCAGGGTTTCATAACTTTGCAGATACAACATAAATTCATTTGAATGGAACTCCTTTGTTCCAAACAGGCAATGCCAAAATAGTGAAATACTCAACTACAATCAATCAATGGTGTAATGATGTAATGGTGTATTGGTGTCCTGTGATAAGTTAGAGCATACTCTTGCACTCTCTTCCCAAAACCACTCCATTGTACTCAATCTCAAGTTAATTTCCCTGGTCACTACTACAGTACTACACTAACTATTGCTGGAGTACAAAAGCCCACCTTTTCACCCAAGATTACATACTAGACTAACCTTTCATCTCACTAGCTCCTGAAAATTTTCCAAATCCTATATATTGACAATTCTGAACAGACGAAGAATGAGTTTCTAAATTATTTGTATTTTTCAGTTGTAAACCAACTAAGCACCTTTCACCCAAAAAAATCAAAGAGAAATGCAACAAATCTGAAATCTCCCTTCGGTCACAGTTCAAATAAAGCAAAAATGCAACAATTATACACAGACAAGTAAAGAATCTTATAGCGTTCCTACTCCAAGGATGCAAGGAAGCCCAAAAACTAGGGGAAAATGTCTGATTTTTCTCCAACCCCATCTCCGATCATGCTTTTCTTCCCACCATTCTTGTCCTGATTCTCGTGATCGGTGGCAAACAAACATAATTCCTTCAGAATTGTCAGGTCAGGACACGAATAAAGCGTTTCTAGATCTAAAGGCTTGCAAACCCTACGCGACTGACAAGGAAACCAACAAAACAGGAGGAGAAAAGAAATCCGTCGCTACCTTCCGATCCAGAAGGAGAGCGAGGCGCCGAGGACCTTGGCGGAGAAGACGCACGCAACGCCGGGGAGGAACCCGAAGACGAGCGCGGCGGCGCCCTCGAAGAAGATCGCGTAGGGCGGGCACAGCGCGAGCGTGAGCGCGTGCGCCGCGACGTACGCAGGCGCGGCCCAGGGCCCCAGAGCGCCCCGCGCCGCCCGGAACGCCGCCACCGCCGCCTCCCCGTCCCACCCGTACCTCCTCCCCGCCGCCACCGCCACTGCCACCGCCGCGAACGCAGCCGCCCCCCGCGCCCACCCCCTCCTCGCCGTCTCCATCTTCGCCGGAGCTCCCACCATCCCGCAGCTTTCGCGTTTTTTCTCTCTCTACTGTATCCGGCACGACGGCGACGGCGTGCGGCGAATGGAAAAGAAAAAAAATCGAAGTGGGGCCATGGTGACGTGCTGTGACGATGTGGACGCTCGGATCCGGATCGTACGGTTTGGATCGTGCCAAGCTGGCACCTATGCGAGCACGTGGTGTGTTTATCTAAAATGGCAATGAATATACACTCGGGTTTTATCCTCTCAAAATCATACCCGTTAAAAAAAATACATATATATACATGCGGGTTTATTTTTTCTCCAAACTAATATTCATGCAGATAAAATATACATATCGTAACCCATACCCATCAGCATGGTAGATGATTGTCAGGTCACTAGAGTCACCTCATGCGCACTATCGATCATTGGCATTAGAGTCTAAGCGGTAATGTTGATGGTTTCTAAATCGAGCGGACTACATTTGATGTCTGAAGCTCTAATGTCTAAACTAAGAAGTGAGGAGTGGAGACACATATCATCGATCGTCGTAGGAATTAGGGTTGGTAGAGAAGCACTAACCAAAAGTAGAGGAATTTAGAAAAAACTAAAATAAACAATTTGTTTTTAGTGGATTGAGCTATTGGATCGGGCTACAAATAAATAAATAATCTATTAGGTGACGAGTATGGATAGTATGAAACCATACTCATACCTACATATCTATCGAATTTTATTTTTTTCATTGATAAACCCACGAATAAATAATTAAATCTGTATATAGGGTAAAAATTCATTGGGTTTCGAGTACTCATTATCATCTTTATCCACCGCTGCGAGGAAACGGGAGTGGAGTGGGCCTGGCCAGCATGGAGTTGGGCTTTGTCAACTTTAGGCCCATGAACTAAGTGAGACTAGTCAACGGCCAGGTGCTTCTTCCCGAGCAGACTAGCAGAGCACAGCAGCAGCATCCATCTCTCTCTGTCTCTGCTCCTACCGGCCGGCCAGGTGTCGGCCATGCGGCTGCCACGTCGCGCACTCCCTCCGCCGCGGCCGCACCCTCCTCTCCTTCACCTCCTCGTCCTGCTCTCTTTCGCTGTCCCGGAAACGGCCGCCGCACCGCCAAGAACCAGCAGCATCGTCGGCATGGTACGCGCTCGATCGACTCCCCTCTGATTCTTTTGCTCCCCGACTATCCTATCCTGCATCGCAGCCGCCTAAGGGGAGAAGGTATTGGGTACGGTTCATCTCTGAACTTTGCCTGTCTTAGTGTCGTGTTGGCCTGTTGGGTTCGTGCAATGTCGTGCTGCGCCATTAGGCTGTTCTGACCTGGTTCATCCGGTGGTGTCGATGTCGACGCCGATGCAAAGATGGGTGAAATTGCAAGATAAGACATTTTGTATTTTGCATTGCTGCTGACTGCACCCTAGGATTCCCATGATCTGCCGTTTTGTTGCGGGTCAAAGAAAACGAGGGCTGTGGACTGTGATAATCCTGATTATATTGGTAGATTTAGCTACTCTAGGAATTGCCAATTAAATTAGTTTCACTGCTCAGCTGAAATTTCTGACTGCAGGTGTTGATTTTAAGTCTCTGCTGCCTAATGACTAGATGTGTTCAAGGGTGCACAAATCCCCTTTGGTCAGAACTAATGGTTTATATTGACATAAGCTGATCCCTTTTATCAGTTTAGACTTTAGAGTGATACCGGAAAGCATGGTAGTATTTGTTTCAAAGTTAGTAACTCAGCATTGCTTCCATTTCAGCCACATTTTTTAAGAGATTGATTTTCCTGATGTGGCGATGTCTAATTGTCAATCATAAGATTGCAAATTATTACCGCAACTTTTCCTCTTAGAGAAAACACTGTTGTGGTTATTTGTTTGTTTTTATTTGAAACACAGGCGTGGCCAACGAAATGCACATGGTTGCCCCTGCCAACCAGTGGGATGAGCCACTCATATACTCTTTTTTCCAAATACCACAAGATTTGGAAGGCATGCCTTTTAAAATATTCAGCTCATTTTCATTGTTCCTGTTTTTCATTTTGGAGCTATCAATTTGTTAGTTCATTTTTAGGAGACAAAGGAAGCTGTTTCTGCAAATGATGTTTCGAGACAAGAAACAATTAGTGGTGTGATTGCCTTGAAGGGCTCCATGAAGTACTTTGATGCTGATTTTTTCAACGATTCAAAAGTATGTTCTAAATGTTTGTTTGAAGTTTTCAGAACCAAGCAGTGCATTAATATTATTTGTATCTACACTACCCTCTGTTCTACTAGCTGCGGGAGATGGAAGATGGTGCAATAGAATTTAATGTGCCTGCATTTAGGGACAACCGGAAATTGGTGGCTTTGGAGAATGGTGGATTGCATAATCCTTCTGCTCTGGTCTTCAAATCATCATGGAATGGTGAAAGCAAAATCAGCAAGAGAAAAAGCCTTGACTACCCCATTACATCTTCAGTACATCGCCCTAGTAAAGACGAAGATATTGCTTTTATGTCGGTCAGTTTTTTTAACTACCTATTGTATATTGGTTATGAACTTCAAATATATTCCTTTCAAATTGCTGATCTTCATGTCAGATAATGGAGCTCGGGGAACTTATTAGAACAAAGCAAGTAACATCACGTGAACTTACTGATGTGTTCTTAAGGAGGTTAAAGAGGTTAGACTATTGTTCTGCCTTCCTTGTTTCTTTCATATGGACTTATGAAAGGCTCAGAAGTTATTTTTTATTCATGTAACTCCTTTTATGCTTATAGGTATAGTCCAGTTATCAAATCCGTAATTACTGTCACTGATGATTTAGCATACAAACAAGCGAAAGAGGCAGATGATTTGCTAGAACAAGGAAAATATCTTGGTAGGTAGCGAATTTGCTTGAGATGTTAAGAGATAATATCTGCTATCCCTCTTACATTTAGTCTTGTTTTTATTCCTCTCTTTCATTGGTAATATATTATGGCATATGAATCTTGCTGTCACAATGGATTCTCATGAAATGATCCAAGTTTTGTTACATAATGCAAATGATAATTTCATATTTGCAGTGCAACTGTTATTAGCTTGAGGGTTGAGATCCAATGGAACAAAGTGTTAACTAGTAGTATTTTTCAATAGCCAAATCCTTTCGTGTGTGCTACAAAGGGTGACTTCTATCCACTGTTTGTCTTTGAAAAATATCTCAGAGAATATGATTATTAGGGTACTCTTTAGGTTAAAGTTGTACTAGACGCAAGTACATTATATGTCAATATTAAAAATACTGCATTGTCAAATCTTGATACTAGGTCTCTTGCATGGCATTCCATATGGTCTTAAGGATATAATTGCAGTACCAGAATACAAAACTACCTGGGGGTCAAAAACATTTGAGAATCAAGTTCTTGATATCGAAGCCTATGTCTACAAAAGGTTTGTTTGTTTTCGATTATATGATTCATGTGTGAGTGATGTTGTGAGATCAATTGTAGTTACTTCCTCTCATTTGTGTATGCCCTCCTTCAGATTGAAGTCTACTGGGGCAGTCCTTGTAGCAAAACTTGTAACAGGTTCACTTGCCTATGATGATATATGGTTTGGGGGGAGAACACGAAACCCCTGGAACATCGAGGAATTTTCTACTGGTTCATCGGCAGGGCCAGCAGCTAGCACCTCTGCAGGTTAATTCATACAACAAGTTTGCACATGCAAGCAGATAAAGTATATATGCTCAAGTACTCAACTAAAGTTGTTTCCATTGCTCTAGGAATGGTTCCTTTTGCAATAGGTTCAGAAACTGCAGGGTCCATAACATATCCTGCCGCTAGATGTGGAGTAACTGCTCTGCGCCCAACATTTGGAACAGTTGCACGAACCGGTGTGATGAGCATTTCAGAGAGCCTGGTATTTCCATGCAAAGTATCTTTCTTTTTTTCTGAAAGATCCCAAGCCAATATTTTAAATAATGAGTATGTTGGTCTAAATGGCAGGATAAACTTGGTCCTTTCTGCAGAAGTGCGATAGATTGTGCTGTTGTACTTGATGAAATTCGTGGAAAGGATGCTGGTGATCCTTCATCTCGTGAGGTTGATATAGAGGATCCCTTTCATGTTGACATCACACAACTCACTGTTGGATATCTCGACAGTGCTGAGATGGAGGTAATTGAGAGCTTATTTGTCTGCATCAGCCTGGTTACTTATTGCTCATTCCTGATCTGATTCTCACATACACCAGGTTGTTAACGTTCTTTCTGCTAAGGGTGTTAAGCTTGTGCCTTTCAAGTTGAACTACACCGTTGAATCAGTCCAGTCCATTCTGAACATCACGATGGATGTTGACATGCTTGCACATTTCGATAACTGGCAACGCGAGGGACTTGACAATGTCTATGAAGCTCAAGACCAATGGCCAGTGGAGCTTCGTCGTGCACGGTTAATCCCAGCAGTAGAATATCTGCAGGTCCTTTATTAAACATATCCACACAGGTATACATGTCTATTGTAGTTGTCATTGTTTGTATCACTGTTCTTTGATGAACAGGCTCAGCGAGCACGGGGTAAACTGATCAGAGAAGTCAAAGAGAGCTTCACGGTTGATGCATTCATCGGCAATGCGACCGACTGGGAGCTCGTGTGTTTGGGAAACCTTGTGGGGATGCCAGTTGCCGTGGTGCCCACTGGCTTCAAGAGCATTGAAGACCCGCCCAAGAGTGGCACAAGGAGAAGAACCACCATAACAACCGGCATATACGCCCCTCCTGACCATGACCACATTGTAAGCTTACTTTCTCATCACTCAACAGGACACCTCGGTAGACGGTGCTGGTACTTCAGACCAAGAAACATGTTGCATTAAGAACAGTGGTGATGACTTGTTACTTTGATCCATGTATTGCTTGTCAGGCCCTAGCTCTGGCAATGGCGTACCAGTCCGTCACCGACCACCATAAACAACGCCCGCCGATCGACGATCTAGGCTCGGACAATGACGTGTAGAAAGCAATCAGCAACCTGATTGGATGATGGTGGTGTATCTTCATCAAAGCTGAGAGTTCCAGATGATCAACAACCGTAATTTTCTTTGATAAACATGAGAGATTACAGAAACTGTCACAGTTGTGAATCATCTGGATAAAGTATATGAGAGATTCACATGAATGGTCCCTAGCGTAGTACCAATTGTGCTTTTATGGCACAATTGGTTCGACTTGATTGTTCCAACCATAAAAATTATGAACAGGTAGTGATAGGCCACATCTTATGGCCTCCTGCTTCATCAGCTGGAGAGACTGTTTGCTACTGTTTTGTGCTTTCAGTATTGCATTTTTCGGTATTGACTACTAGCGTACCATGTGGATGCCTCAAGTCATTGTTATTCGAGAGATATCCAGAAAAGAAAATATTTTATTGACGGCTACCGGCTGCTGATTGCAAATTTGCAATAGACCTAACGCCAACGATAACCTCCATAGCAGTGGTCAATTTTGAGGTAATCTTCTCTTCTCCACGAATAATCAATTACTCCCACTATGAAAGTCGTTTGACTTCTTTTTATAACTTAAGCTCCTTTAACTATGTCTAGCTTTATAGAAAATATATCGAAAACTGTAATATTAAACTATCTTAATTAGATCTATCATAAAATACGTCGATCTATTAGCAGATAATATTATACATGTTAATATATATCCCAGAAATAACCATCTATCCGATCCATCCATGCGGCCGGATCATCATCAGCTACGTACCATTGCAGCTAACCTGGAGACTAATCGAGTGGCAGAGCTGAGCTACAGTTTGCGAGCTAGCTTTGAAACGGATCTCGGTCCAAGCACATGCCGTGGACCAAGGAAGAAGAAGAAGAAGAAGTTGGAACGGAATGGGATCGAATTGAAGAAGCTAGCTAGCGGCATGCAGTGACAACGATAGCGTTCTCGATCTGAAGATGATTGATCGATCAGTAAGCAATTAATTCAGAGCTGATCGATCAGGCGACTGAACTTTCAGTGCTTACGTGCATGGGCGGCGGGAATAGTAGCCTGCAACTGTTCGTGTGATGCAAATGCAATGCGTGCATGCATGTTGACCACACACTACTACTATACCCCCAGTGTACCGTACGTGTGATAGCTGAGCTGAGCTGATTGTACATTTGACTCGTCGATCGATTTCTAGCTTTTGATTATTACCTGCCTGCCATTTTCTGTGTGCGTACGTGTATATATCACTGGTCGGTCTCTGTTTGTGTGTTTGTCATTGCATGTGCTGCGTGCATCAGCTGGTTGCTGCAGTTAATTTGATTTTGATTGGACTAACAATAGTGATGTGTGCTTAATTTGTGTGTGGATGAGCAAAGTGCCCGATATGATAGTCTTTTTTCTCGTCCTTATAATATATTAGAAAAACTATGAATATAATCCTTTGTATTAATTTGTGGATGGAGTGCATACTTAATTTGACAATCACACATGCATGATCAGCAACAAATCTATAACATTACAAATAAATTCCTATTAAAAACATACCCACTTGTATTCAATAATGTCGACCACAAGGTCAGTAACAAATAAAATCTTAACCTCACGAAATTCCATTTAAAAATATAATTCATAGCCACACTACCGATGCTTACCTATATTATTATTGTATGTACTTATTTGATATTGATAAAATGATAAATGCAAGCTAGAAAAAAAAGTAGATGTGATATGATATGATATATAGGGGATGTTTGTTTCAGCTTTTAACAGCTAGAGATTCTCAATAACTAGCTAGTCTTAGTAGCTGGTGTTTTTCAATTCTTCTTAATTCTATTTCATTTTCAAATCCTGCAGTTACCGATTCTCACAATCTGAGTCCAGAATCTGGACCGTTTGTTTCTACATCAGATTCTAGAATTAGCTGCAGTTGTCAGAAGCCGAAACAATCGTGCCCATAGATACTCTTCGCTGCAAATTGTGTGTACGTATAGCAACAATTAAGCTGAAAAAATGGAAGAGAGAATTGAACAAGCTAGTTGAAACTACTGTCCTAATTTTGTGCCGAATTTATTTGGAGAAGTGTAGTGCTTAATTAGCAGGATTATGCCTCCGGGTAGTGAGTATTAAAAATACTCAATTAGTTTAGACTACTAATTTGGCCACATATGTACGGCTAAGTTCTAGAATCCTGATCAGTGTGCTAGTAGAATTTTATTAGTTGTGGATTGGTACCTTGTTGGGCGATATTTTTTTCATCAGTTGAGAGTCTTTTTTGGACCCGATCGAGCATGATGGGCAGCTTAATTATATATAATAGTATACATTTCTGTCAGTCTATAGTATATGCACTGCACATTTATATTTAATTTCATTCAAACTCGAGTAACTTAGGGGCTGTTTTGGATGGGCTAAACTTTAGCCACTTCGGAGGTTTAGATGCTAACTAGAAAGACTAAAAATATTTTTGCGGTGCCTTCCATAAGTGTGAACCATTCATTTTTTATGATCTAATAGTTTATATTTAAACAAAAAAAAATCAATACCTCTTTTTTCTTTTTTTCCTTCCTCCTTTCTTCTCCGTTTCTTTCCAGTGGATGTGGACGGCTCTAACAGGTTGGCAACAGCTGGGCACCGTCGCAACAGGGCGGGGTGCTGTGGGGGAGGAGACGGCGATGGCGGCGGGGCACCGCGGGATGGAGACAGCGAAGGTGGCGGGGCACCGTGGGGCGGTGGGGAGGGGCTGTGCGGCGGGACTGTGGGGTGGGGCAGGGCGTCTATGAGACACCGTGTGTGGAGGCGGTGACGGCGGCGGGGCACTATGGGGCAGCGGGAGGGGCGGTGGGGTGGGGCAGGGCATCGACGGGACACCGTGGGGCGGAACAGCGGCGCAGGGCAAGACAGCGGCGAGGCGCGGGGCAGGGCGGAGATGGTGACGGTGACAAAGCGGGGCGGGGCAGCAACGGCGACGGGGCACCGCGCGACAATGGTAAGATAATTAGCCAGAGGGAAAGGGGAAAGGATAGAGTGAGGATGTAATTTAGTAAAAAATCATTTTTAATTAATTTAATTGTATTTAATAAAGGGTTTAGATTTTTTACCTCTTACCTACAATGAAGGTAAATGGGGCACAATAAAGTCCCCCTTACAGAACCCCTAACTAATTCACGAGACGAACCTATTAAGTCTAATTAATCCATCATTAACACATTTTTACTGTAGCACCACATTTTCAAATCATGAAATAATTAGGTTTAATAGATTCGTCTTGTGAATTAGCCTAGGGTTCTGCCATTAGTTTTATAATTAATTAATATTTAGTCATTCTAATTAGCATCCGAACATCCGATGTAACTAGGGCTGGACAAAAAACTCGTAGCTCGTTAACTCGCTCGGCTCGTGACTAGCTCGGCTCGACTCGGCTCGGCTCGTTCTATTTTCCTAACGAGCTGAGCTGGTGTTTTAGCTCGTTAGTATAACGAGCGAGTTCGAGCTGGCTCGCGAGCTGCTCGCGAGCTTAACGAGCTCAGCACAAGTAGTCAAGTCAACCCATTAAAGCAATAATAAAACACTATCTTACAATATGAGACTAATTATTTTATAATTTATTTGTTAATATCAAGTTATTACTTGCTAACTTGTTATTATAAATTTATTATTATGGTATATAGAATTTATCATATAAAAGTATATAGAATTTCTCATATAAAAGTACGAAACAAATAACATGTGTGATTAATTTGATGGAATCATAGAAATAATGATGGAACTATGGATGATTAATTTTTAAAACCTTATATATTCTATTTATTTCATATTTTGATGTTTGATATGTGATTATTTAAATATTTATTATTTAATCATTTTTTAAATAGTTGGCTCGCGAGCTAAACGAGCTAGCTCGCGAGCTGAACCGAGCCGAGCCGAGCTGGGTTTTCTGCTCGTTATGTTAACGAGCCGAGCCGAGCTAGCTCGTTAACATAACGAGCTATAACGAGCCGAGCTAAACGAGCCGAGCTGGCTCGTTATCCAGCCCTAGATGTAACAAAGGCTAAAGTTAGCTACTAGGAGCCAAACATCCCCTAATTATTTTTGAGTATATATTGATCGAACGGGATACGAATTTGAAGAAGCAAATCCAATAATGCATCTTCCTCAAAAGAAGTGAGCTGGTATTTCTATTGTTTATTAACCATGCATAATTAGGAAACCCTGTAATTTTGCAATTTGGCTATTTAATTTGCAAAAAGAATATTTTGAAAACAAACCTCACCATGGGAAACACATGTGTTCACCAAGTGTCTTGCCGTAGGCACTCAGCAAAGCCTGAATTCCACTTGGCGAAAGGTTTGTCAAGTGTTACACTCGACTAACTAACTATCAACGAACAGGAGTTCACTGAGTATTTTTTATTGGAAACTCAATAAATCCTTCGTCGAGTGTCACATTAGCTTTGCCGAGTGCACAGTATGACACTCGGTATAAAAAAACTGACAACAGTCAAGGGTGTCCTGACGGTGGCTTCGACGCTGAGTACCATGCCAGAAATCTCTATAAAATAAAAATCAAATAGGAGAGTTGTTGGAGAGATTTTTGACTTAAAATCTGTACAAATATATAGGGATATAGGGTTATATTACACATCTCTATAAGTTGTCTTAGTTTGCACCTCTCATGCAGGTTGAGTTATCGAGCTGCTATGGTTTTGACGCCACTGTATTTAGAGGCGATTCTACGAGTTAATTTCCGTCCAACCACTTCCATCGGCTAAATACCAACGGAAGTTACATTCTTCCATCAGCAATGGCCTAACTTCTATCGGTTTTGACCGATGAAAGTTCATCGTTTTCCTGTAGTGAAGGGCACCAATCACAAGGTTCATTTGTAAAATAAGTTTTTCAAGAGATATTCATACAAATAAGTTACATAATAAGATAACTTAATTGTAAAAAATCAGCACGCGAAGAAACTAAAAAAAAAATTCTTCCATGTAGAACTCGGATCAAAGCTAGCAAGTGGCACTTGTTATTCGTTCAAGTCATGAGCAAAGAATTCTTCCAAGGTCTATCCCTTGCTTATATATCCTTGTACATACTATCCAGCTGCATCATATCATCGATCATCTCGATAGTTTAACCCCAAATCAAAGCAGTAATATAACTTAACACTGCATGCATGCATGTCCAATTAACCTTTGGTCACACATGACACCATCACCACATGCACTTGCACTCTCAACA
This sequence comes from Zizania palustris, assembly GCA_019279435.1. Classification (NCBI taxonomy): domain Eukaryota; kingdom Viridiplantae; phylum Streptophyta; class Magnoliopsida; order Poales; family Poaceae; genus Zizania; species Zizania palustris. The sequence goes on along the minus strand of JAAALK010000081.1, from coordinate 29,300,098 downwards.
AGAGAGAAAAGATTCCTAATCCTTGGTACAACAAATAAGCAATTAAGCTAGCTAGCTACCTAGCTAGCATACCAACAATTTGCTGCTATCTATATATCAAGTTTGGCACACGGACAAACAAGCGTGTGCATGCATGTGCACGCACGTATGCCAACACGTACGTACCTACGCCCGGAATGTAGTAGCATTTCAGTACTTGGTACGTACTTTCACATACATTAACCGTCTTATTACACTAATACAGAAATAATAATAGCCTCTTTAGTACTGATAATTAATTTTCTTTAGTAGACTATGAATATTGATTCAAGTATCTAACCAGTACTCACTTAGCTACCGTTAAACTACTATTAATATCGGCTTAGATCTAACCGGTACTGATATATATGATCGATATGCTGGTGTATCGAGAACAAATTGAAACGTATATCATTTGTCTAATAGTATCACGAGTTGCGTCTCGATTTGTCATGATCTGGTACTCTCTGGCACGTACACACACATGTATGGAATACTCTATGTGTGTGTGTGTATGTATGTATGATATGCATTGTGATGTGTGTGCCCTAGAGATGATCAGTTGGCATGGGCTGCTGCCATGGGGAGGAGCAAGCTCCTAGAGTAGCTCACCCTGGGTTGGAACTGGAATCCTCCAAGAGGATTTGATTATTTCAAAAGGGATTATAAAAAAAACAAAGCATGCAGGCATAGATTAAGCTAGCAGATTCCTTGTGTAAAACTCAAGGTCTCGGTCGCACGGTTTTCCATGCAAATATACTTCATACACTGCTGTAAAAATTATTTTTAGAAAATCTGTACATGTATTTTGACAAGCTACTGCTTATGAAAACATTTTTACGCATGAAAGAAAATGTTAAAATATAAAAATGTTGTAATTTTACATATGGATAGCAAGATGGACGGTACATACGATTCTTAGGGGGTGTTTGGATCCGGTTTTAAGGACTAAACGTGAACTAATTATAAAAATAATTGCAGAATCGAAGAATAATTCGTGACACAAATTTATTAAACCTAATTAATCCGGGATTAGTAAATATTTACTGTAGAATCACATTGTTAAATCATGGTGTAATTAGGCTCATTAGATTCGTATCGCGAATAATTCACCGAATGAGTTTTATAAATATTATATATTTAATACTTCAAAATAATATTTAAACATTAGATGTGATGGAAGCTAAAATTTTAGCTCCGATCCAAACATCCCCTTACTCCGTTTTTTAGAGCTTATCAAATCTTACTAGAAAAATCTTAGATTCGTGCGCACTCACGTACACGTGCGTACGTGTGAGTAGACCGCCGTGTGATGAGCGTGTGAGCAGTGAGCTAGCTAGCTATAGAGTGCACTGGACGAAATGGGCGTGCAGTGTGAGGCACGGTTAATAAAAGTTGGCATGCTAGCTGTTAATTAAGTCAAAAGCAAGTAAACCCCTCTGCCGATCGATTAGAAGCTCAATTTGAGCTTAATTAGTTTGCTTAATTAAGTCACAGTGCACTCAAACTCCTTTAAAATGAGGAGGTATTCAAAAGAAAGAAAAAATAATAAAGGCCGTACGTGAGGGAGACGAGAGCGTTCAAAAGGAGCTGATGAGCTAGCTGGGAGACCGGGAAGCTGCCGTTGAACCGAGCTCTCTCCCGCCCATATCCATGCCGTTTCCCGCCGGCCGGTCGTCAGCGACCCGGAGCTGAGGACGACGACGACGACGACCTAACCTCTCTCTCTCTCTCTCTCTCTCTCTCTCTCTCTCTCTCTCTCTCTCTCTCCTCGCACGCCGCGCGACACGTGGATGAGAGAGAGATGGCGGTCGTCGTCGTCTTCTCGTCTGGGTATTACTCGCCGCCTCGTGCTCCACGCCGTAAAAAAAGCGAGCGGGGCAGCAGGGTAAAGATGAGATAGCGTGGCTTGACTGCTTGAGGTCGTTGCAGGTCTCGATGCACACACACTGCCGCTGCAGTGCATGACGCCATGGAAAAGTGGTAATCGTGGTATCCTATATCCTCTCTCTTCCTCGACGATCGACAAGGTTAGCGCCGGAGATCGAGTAGAGCGGAGGCAGTGTGCGTTGGGAAGAGGCTCGCGACGGAAAGATAGAGATAGAAAGAGAGAGGAAAGCTGGTGTGATCACGGACAACGGTGCAGCAATGGCGACATTAGCTGTGGGAGATCAGAAAACTAACGCGGCTCCAAAACTGAGTTCCAAGAGACTAACAAGATGACAATAGGATCGGAAGAGTGAAGCCTAGAGACGGACGACGGGTTAGCTTGGTTTGGTTGGAACTTTCAATCCTTGTCGCGACCATGCATGCATGCGAGCGAGCATGCTGCTGCAGGGCTCTGGTCCATGCTGTGCTGTGCGTGTATATGCATGCTACCTTGGACTCGATCTTTCGACAGATAGTACCCGACCTAACGACACATGATTGTTGGCTTTGTTACGTTGGTTGCATTGGTTGGTCCAACCGGCCGGATCGATCGGACCGACCTAACCACGCAACCCTTTTCACTGCTCATGATCAATGCATGTTTTGGAACGACCTGTTGATGATGATCGCAGATTCAGAGCCGGCCGTCTGCTTGCTTCAGAGGATTCAGAGGAAGAACAGTGGCGATCGTCCTACGGGAAGGGGAGAGCTCAGAGCTAAGAGCTTCATTCGTCGTCCAAAAAAATCAGATTTTTTTTCCCACACGCACCGCTTTCTTGGACCCGTACTGAAGAGATGTGCCCTAAACCGAGGGGAATTGAAGGAGTAATTATTCGGCACGAGCATCTTGATTACTAGAGCCAATTTGCCAAATTGCGCCCTAAACCCAGGGGAATCGAAGAAGGAGCAAGCAGTTGGCACGCACACGAGTGTGTGTCTCGAAATAGTCCACGGTCAAACTGGCAAGTCCCGAAGAGATGAGCTCGCACGTGGGACACCCCTCCCCCACTTTCTGACACACACACTCTCTTTCTCTCTCACTCTCACTGGCATCTTTGAACGCACGCGCCACTGTACATAGCTGGAAAAAGAAAAGGTAGCTGGTAGTACTAGATCCAAACGCCCGAAAAAAAAACTGCCGGTCAAAGTGTCAAACCTGCCACTCTCCCCACGTGGGCCCCACCTCCCCCACCTCCCTCTTATACCTACCTCCCCCCCGGCCCCAAGCCACACGCATCGGCATCCCCCTCCGGCATCCACCTCGTCCACCACTAGGACTCGCCGGCGTCGCTGCGGACGAAGAAGAAGTGGAAGGCCATGAGGCAGTGGAAGTCCCTCGTAGCGCTGCACTCGCACTCCTCGGTGCAGTCGTGTTTCCCGCAGCCGCCGTCTCCGGCGCGGGAGGAGGAGGTGGGGAAGAAGAAGAAGCAGGAGGAGGCGGTGAGGCTGGTGGGGAGCGACGGGCGGGTGAGGACGTACCGGAGGCCGGTGACGGCGAGGGAGCTGATGCAGCAGCACCCGCGTCACCTGGTGTGCCGATCGGATGCGCTGCTCATCGGGGAGAAGATCCCGCCGGTGGCTCCTGCCGAGGAGCTGCAGCCTGGCCACGCGTACTTCCTCCTCCCGGCGCACCTCTTCCACTCCGTACTCTCCTTCGTTTCGCTCGCCTCCTCGCTCCTGCTCCTCCTCTCCGCCTCGTCCCCCGCCGCGGGCGACGGCAAGAAGCACCGCCCCTTCGAGCTCCTCCGCACCGCCTCCGGCACCCTGCAGATCAAGTTCTCCGACGACTTCCTCCTCGTCGACGACGCCGACGACAAGGACCTCCCCGCCGCCGCCAAGAAGCCGCCACCGGTGCTGCGCGGCGACGACAAGCTCCAGAAGGAGTACGAGGAGCTGGTCGGGTACAGCAAGGCGCGGCGGTGGTCGCCCAAGCTGGAGACCATCCAAGAAGTGGTCGTCGTCGCCGCCTCCGCCGCCACCTCCTCCGACGGCAGCAGCAGCAACAGCCCCACAAGGAGGAAAGGAAGAAGCTTGCCGTTCCTCGGGAGACTCGGCAGCCGTCGCCGGCGGGAGCCGACAACCACCACCACCCTAGTCTGCGGCAATGGCAGCGCGGTGGCGTGCTCGGGCTAGCCGAGCTCGCCGTCACTAGAGCGGTCAATCAATTAGTCTCCGGGAGGGTAATTAAGCAGGTGATTAAGCTCCCCCATGGCTGGTTTAGGCGTCCTCATCTGTAATTACACAAAAGTTTTGGTGCTAATTTGTACATGGATTTCCGCGCATTCTCAGATAGATCGAGCCAAGGTGGCAGGCAAAATTTCTCAAACTTTATTGCTTTCCCCTTTCACTTTCTCTCCTTTCTTGCTCAAATTGCGTGCGCCCATGGAGGGGTATAAATCCCACTCACACAAGTCAAACCAAAATTTGGTAGTAGAACACATGCAATTATACAAATCAAACTTTGGAAATTTGCAGAGATAAGCGCTGTGATTTCATTCGAAAGCGGTCAAACGTAAGCCAAAGAAAAAAGGAGACCACTCACCATTGCGTTGCTACGCCGTCATTTAGCAAGCAATCAAAGGAGATCAAAGACTGAGAGATTCGAATATGCCTCTACGAAAATTATTGTAAATCCAGTTGCTTAATTAACCACACTGGATTCGGAAATTGTAGGGAGGAGATGCATGCGACGCGCGATTCGATGGGACGTCGAGACGGGAGCTGGCTGAGCTTGAGCAACAGCAACTGCATGCGTTTGACCAGGGTCAAAATTAAAAGGAGAAAGAAGGAGGTGGTAGAGGTAGAGAGAGAGAGAGCACGTTCTCCGAGCTAAACAAATCCGATTTCCAGCTCAGTAATCCTCAGCACCAGAGGCAGATTCAGATCCAATCCGGCGCTAATCACACACACACTCTCGTTTGATGAAGCTTGCTAATGGCAGCCAGTCAAAGCTGTGACATTATCATGACCCCCTTTGCTGCTGCTCTGCTTTGCTTTGCTTGATTATAATTTGCTATAGTGCCGGCAGGTGGGGCCCAGCCTCCCGCCTGTCAGTGGAGTAAGTAGGGCAGTAGGCTAACATATCTGATCATTGTTACTTATGTAGGTGTGATATTTTCAACTTTTTTTATGTCTGCATTTTCATCTTTTCTCTATATTTAATTTGCTCTTTTAATAAGGGCTACATTTATCACAAATTAAAAAGATTGCGTTTTCTAAAGTGGTATAAAAGTGAGGCAATGGATCATTTATATTAATATCTTGCTTCTTATATTAATATCTTACTTCTTATGTATAAATATAAAACAACTTTTATATGAAATCAAAGACGTTTCTTTTGTGGTTACAAACTTACAATCCAAGCATGTCTGAGGTTGTGTTTGATTTAGCTTTTTTCAATCAGCTTTTTAGTTGGGAAGCTGAATCAAACGGTTTAGGAACAAACCAGTTTCTCTAAAAACTATATTTTTTTTTACAAATTGGAAAAGGTACAAAAATATCATCATCAAAATCTAACCTTTGTAAAAATTATTGACCGTACCATTGAAAGTTTATAAAGTTACTATCGACCATACTTTCACAACTTATTAGCTTTTTTACGTCTCATGACAACATTGTTACAATGTATAGCTCAACTAAACACGACCTAAACATGAACTATATTGTCAATAGATTTTAGTAGAAGATTTGCGTAAAATATAGTAAAGTCGTCTGGGGTTCCAAGTGCATTAATGTACACGTGGCACGTTGAGTGTGCCAATAAGCTGGTCAAAGTTGGGACTCCGCTTGCAAAAGTTAGACTTGTCCATTGCTTGGCTTGAACTCCACTATTAATTAGTGTGTGGGACACTACAGTCACCAAACCTGACTTTATGTTAGTTCTAATTAAAACCTAGAGTAGCTTCAAGGATGGAGCAAGCTTTGTAGCTAGAGCCACTCCAATCACTGAGCTCTGAGCTTTTAAGCCTGAAAACTTTAATGCAGTCGTGTGTGCTGGTGTCGCTGACCGGTGGGCCCAGATAATTAAGCTGCAGCCTGTCGGTGTGCATATATATATATATATATACACAAATGCTATTCTACACCGACGTGGAATGAAGGGGTTGAGATTGGGTGGGGGGTGGGCACGATTGGGATGATCGGTGTAGAATAGCATTTACACCCATAGTGTAGAATAACGTTCCCGTGTATATATATATATATATATATATATATATATATATATATATGGGATGTTCATAGGAGGAGGAATTAATTTGGATTTGAACTTAATTTGATCACAGTAGTTGACATCATGGCGGCACTAATGTTCAAATTAAGTCCTCGTTTGGACAGTTCTAGCTCCAAAATTTTTTTGAGCATGTACAACCTAGCTAGCTCCAAGAAATCCTGGAGTTAGAGCTGTGGATTGATTAAGAGTATTTAGTTGAATAGTTTAGTTTTTATTTTATAATAGAAATAAAAATTTGAACTATTTTATTTTATCATATAAACACTAGATTCAGCTGGATCTTGGAGTTGGAGTTGTACCATAAGATGGAAATCATGTGGGTCATAAGCAGATCTAAGCGTAAAACTACCTCTAGTTTCAAAAAACAATTGGTTTTAGACTTGAGTTTAGATATTTTGGATTAATTAATTAGTGTGTATTTTTGTTGTTTATCTGTATTAAATACAGTACGAGAGTAAAGATAATGGAGAAGACGAAGAGGAATTAATATGCCATCGGGAGTATAGATAGACGTTTAGAATGCACAACAAAATATAAAACAAACCTGTTTTAGGAGATTCTATACAAATATAAAACGTCATGTTTTGTTGAACCGGAGGGAGTATGTGTTATCGCAAGACGATAATATGTTATCGTCTGATCTATTCTTTAATCAATATCAATGATATTAATACAATATATATTATAACCTCGATATTCTATTAATTGTTAATTTTTTTGTTGATATTATCAATATAAAATCTTAGATCCCTTTATAATAAAATTATGGTTTGAGCTGGCAGTCAAAGATGGGGCCTTGGATCCTGGCTTCCAGCCTCAGCCACCATTATCTGCCTGCCCCCATCACTCACATTATTATCCACCTAGTCAATTAATTATTCTAAATTCATTTATGAACTTCTCTAGTACTAAATCGATTATTTCTGATATTTAAATAATTGCTATCAACCTAAGCTTTATCCAACTAACTTCTTGTTTTAGTTATCTAGTGTTGTCTACTTGGGATCAACTTGCGCAAATATACAACATATATATCTCTAGCTAATCGTCTAATTAGCTGATGTGCTTACTAGTCTACCTGCACAGTCAATCAGTAGATACTTCCTCCAGTTCAAAAAAAATTATTTTGGACGTATGATTTCAGATACTTCCCATTCATCAGATGCTAAGTGGACATATAACGGTATAGACAGTTATTGTCTATAGGTTCTTAAAATTTACAACACAGACAACTAAATAGTCAACAAGTACAACCCATAGACAGTACTTGCATGTTTAATTGTCTACAAAATATTTAATATTTGCATGTAATCATAACTTATAAATCCTTAAATACGCATGAGAGCATGAGCTTTTTTTTGTCTCTTCATCAAGAGACGACTACTTGCACCTCTCTCATCATTTATTGCTACGAAATGAGGATTTTTTTTACAAAATGTCTAACTTAAAGACAATTTCAAAGCTACCATTATACATGTCCTAATGAACAATTATATTCTCACTAATCATAATGCATGGATATTAATTACATGGTGTAAATTCGTTAGCTTAGCTTGTCATCCATGCATGAATTGCTCCTATGATATACACCCTCCCTCCGGTGTACAAATGATATCGTTTTGGTTTTTATTGAGAGTGTACAAATATCAATGAAAACGCAAAAAATGGAGGCTGTCAAATGGGATGTGGCCATCGAGAGTCGAACTTGGGTAGCACCACTAAAATCTAGGCTTCATAATAAATTGAGACAACTCTTGTAACTTTATTTAATATCATCTTGGTATGTATAATTCTATCTGAACGACTGATATTTGTACGCCGGAGAGAGTACGTGTGTGCGAGTAAAAAACGTGATCGGATGAAAGCACAGCAGAAGATCGATGTGCTACAGCTACACCAGTGGCAGTGTGATCGATGTTACAGTAGTGGGGTTAATAATGTAAGCCCAGGGTTAAGGGGGTGATTAATTAACCTGGGTGTAAGTGCATTTGTGGGGGTGCCACGTGTACGTGCGCGTGTGTGGTCAAAGACGGGGAGGATTTGTTGCGGTCAAAGCGGGTCCCACCGGCCGACAGGACGAGCTGAGTGCTGCGCGGGACAACCAATCAAAGGCTGACACCGTCACACGTAGCGTACTCTCCCTGCCTCACTTTACTTTTTTAGCTTTCAAAATTTGTTAATTTAGTCGTCTAATCGTTAGTTAGCTAATAGTTAATTGCTTAAAAATTAATCATAAATGTTTGGATATTTTAGATTAATGGGTGGTTAAAATCAATTTTGCTCCTACTACAATAATGGTGCTTCATTGGTGTAGAGGGCGAAATAGTCTAAGGTTTTATTAGGTCAAATTAGTTTATTTTTGTGGAATAATGGACTAACTACTAGTTCGCCAATAATCTAATAGTTAGTGCTCCAATTAGTTATACTATTTGAATTAACTAAAACTAATTTTTAGTTACTAACTACAGTATTAGTTAATGGGATCCAAACAGTGCCTTATTTTTTTTCCGATTGATTAACGTGTTTCAGTTAATTAAATGATATTATCTAATAAATTTGTTTATAAATTAGAGTTAGCAAGATTTCAACGAAAGACACATAAAATGTTTTTTAATATATTACTAATGTCTAAGAATTGTTATTTTTATGGGAAGAATGTCAGTCGACTGAGGTAAATAAAGGCGTTCACCATTGTTCTTATTCTCTGCTCACTCCGATGTCCGATGGCACCATTAGAATCTTGCCTTGGTAATCAGTTGGGACAACTTTTGTTGCTCTATTTAATATCACCTTGTTATGTGTAATTCTGTGTAAGACGACTAATATTTGTACACTGGAAGGAGTACCTACTTAATAAAATATGTACTCTACATAAATATAACTTATAACATCGCTTTAACAATAAAAATCTAGTTTATCGCATCCTAATCCTAACCTGCCATTCAACCTAGCTAAACCAAACCCTAGCTAGCGTAGTAACCCTGGACGTACGTACGTAGCACACGAAGCTAGCGAGGATTGAGCGTGCATCCACCAGCCAGGCATGCATCTGCTAAAGGCTGCCTTGCCACTACTGCTAGTACGTACGTAGCTACAAGGACGAGACAAGAGATCGATCCATCCATCGATCCATCGATCGATCGAGAGAGACATGGACGTGACATGTGATGGACAATTCATGCGTGGATGAACGATAAAGATCCACGCACACACGCAGTACATTATTATGCATCCGTCATTTCATCGGATGCCAAAATGCGAGCGTGCGTTATGAAATACTACAAAGATTTGATTTTTGTAGCTTGACCTAACCGGCTCTTTTGTGAAAATCATAACTGACCTTATAAGGTTCAGTTAAGCTATTTTTTTCGTGATACTAATTAATATATCGTAATAATTGTTGAAAATAGACCGGATTATGAAATAGTCTTTGCTGTTTCGTATGGGCTTTGGTTGCTTCAAGAAGTGGTTCTATTAGTTTCAGCCCATGTACGACGCCCTAGTTGTCGTCAGGCTTCATGCATTGCACGTTTGCAGAATTGCACAGCTTCTTCTTCAAATTGAGAACTTCTCATCTTGATTCTTGAGGCCTCTAGTTCAGAAAGGAGAATTCTTTCCTTACAGAAGAAGAGATTAGCGTCTTGACATATAGAAAATTCAGAAAAAACAAACCTTGATCACAGCTAGACTTGCGATTAAAGCATTCGGAGTCGATTTTCGAATTCAACTTGCGTTTTGATTTGTGATGCGACGCATGCTGCGAATCAAATTCGCAGGATTCATCTTCTACTACCAGTAGCGAGTTCCTGGTGGGGGGTAGCAGTTGTACGGCGTTCGTGCTGCATCTTCGGGGTGCCGCGTCGGCGGCGGAGGGTAGTACGGCGAGGCGGAGGGCCGGAAGGCGATCGCCGCGTCGTGCTGCGGCGGCGCGCTCGGCGGGGACATGTACGGGGATGCGTGGTCCGCGGAGCATGGCGCTGATCTTTGCAGGGTTTGATACAGTGAGCCCGGTTCCGGCGGAGGGGGATAGGTGCTGGTTGGAGGCGGGAAAATAGGCGCTGGGAACTCGGGGTTCGTCGGTGCCGGGGAAGGGTAGCCTGCCGGCGGTGGGGGCGGCGGGTAGCTGCTGGTGTACAGCGATGGAGGCGCCGGTGGTGGCGGATATGCTGTAGCTGGCGTCAGCGGCGGTGGGTAGCTGCCGTTTGGTGGGGAATTTTGTGACGGGAAGCGCGAATCCATCATATGAGGCGGCGGCGGCGGCGGCGGAGGAGGAGGGGGAGGATAGTTGCTCGGCGGTGGGTACAATGGACCTGACACTTGCGGGGATGGCGATGGCAGCGGCGGGTAGATGCTGCTGCTGTGTGGCACGCTGCTTACCATGGCCGGAGGAGCTGGATACTGTCCACCCGACGGCGGCGGCGGCGGCGGAGGCGGAGGCGCGCAACAAAAGCTTGGATCTTGCTCCGGCCGCGCGCCGTTCGGCGCCGGGTACAGCTGCGGCTGCTGGTACGCGCCGCCTCCGCCGCCGGTGATGGCGTAGGCGAAGCTGAGCTTGCCGTTCGGCTTGCCGTCGGGGGCGCACACCTGGTAGCTCAAGTGCCTGGCCGTCATGCCGTCGACTCCGCCGAGATCAGCCAGCGGCACGCATGCCGTGCCGACGAGCTTGTGGCCGAGGAGCGGCACCTGCGCCTTGACCTCAAACTGCAGCAGACCATCCCCGCCCGCCGCCGCTCCATCAAGGTCGAAGGCGAACACGGCGCCGTCCAAGTCCGGGTTCTCCCCGCCGTCGGGATCGGCGTTCGTCTTCTCCCGACGGCCGGCGAGGGACACGGCCACGTACAGCGGCGGCTTCTGGAAGGGAACGAAAGCCTTGACACCCCTGCAGGAGATGGACCTGACGGTGACGCGCCGGCCTCCTCCTCCTCCGTCGCCGGCGCTCGACATGGTCGGTCTCTCCAACTCCAAGAAATGATTTTTCTTCCAAGGAATCTCAGGCCTGTGGGCTGTGGCTAGGCTGATAGATCCGGGTTGCCAAAGATTTGACTTTTGGATCTTGGGGATTGCTGATATGATCAACGGGATGCTTCTGCCATTGCAGCAAATAATTTCATTCCAGGCAAAGTGTGTGAGATATATATCCATATAAAAGCACCCAAATAGTCAAATTGTTCCAGTCTCTCACAGAAATCAGGTACCTTCTGTACTACATTTTGACAGCAAAGAAGAAGAAATCTGTCTAACTATCTTTAGTTTCTTCCAGCTTCTTTTACCCAATTCTTCTGGTACCCTGGTGTTGTGATTGTGAGAGGCCACCATACATAGGAAAATTACTCACATGTCATTATAATTTTCAGAAATTGCCTACATGCCACTATCAATAACTGTGACGGCCCCCATCTGGCAGTGACACAACGATGGCATTTTGACAAACCGTAAAAATCGTAATGGCACAGAAAAAATCAACCCTAATTATATACACCTGGATGCATAGCAACATTTGCCAATAAAAACACAAGTTCTTTCCCTAGGAAATTGTAGCAGCTGGAGACGACAGTGGTAACCCATGGAACTCTAAAGCCTCTGATGAGACACCGATACTCGGGTCTCGTACCAAAACTATTAAATCTAATCACAAAACTATTAATCGTTTAGACAGAATTACACATACCAATGTGATATTAAATAAACTTATAAAGGTTGTCTCAACTGGTCATGAATCCTAGACTTTAGTGTGGTGTCATCAAGTTCAACTTTCGGTGGTCACATCCCATTTGGTAGCCTCTATTTTTTGTGTTTTTATTGCAGAAATGTTTCGGGAGAAGTGGACAATTAAAGTGACAAATGCTTCGATTGACAGAGCGACTAATATTTGTATGCTTTTAATAAAAACCAAAACGACTATTATTTCTACACCGGAAGGAGTACGTTGACACTATCCTCTGTACACTACGGTGCTTCGAATGAAGGATATTTTGTGATCTTCCGGAACCTCTTTGTAATCTTCATTACTGTCGGGGTGATATTGATAACCCTATTTTCTCAACAAACTATAATACCACACTACTAAAAAATAGTATTTGATATTGGTCTATCTCTCATTATCAATTAAATATGAATGGGGATTAATAGTTACAACAGTCTTCCCTCCATCAAAAAATCTTAAACCTATTATTTTTTTCCAAAAATTTTAGACATATTTGTAGTTTACCAAGACTCAAGTATTAAATGAGCTCCGTTTATAGTGCTAACAACGTGTTTCATGCATGTAATAGTAGTGCAGGATTCATATATGAGAAATTTACTATAAAAGTTATATTATTTAATGTATTTTTTTCCTGAAAAAAGTGATAAGCCTAATTTGGATGGAGGGAGTTTTTGATACTGGTCTCTGTCTGCCAATATCAATTAAACATGAACGAGAATTAATAGTTACAATATACAGTCTTGATTTAATGGCTAGTAAGTTGTAGAAGCGTTAGGGCAGGTACCAGCTCATTTAATAGGTGGTCTCTTGAGAGGTATCTAGAGGGTTAACTGAAAAAATATAAGAGACGGGGTTTTCACGAAGATCTCGTCTCTACACGATTCTCCAAACGTATTGTTTCTTAGCTGCATTTATGATTCAGAGGTTTAGAGTTGTACCATACAATTTCTTTGTTATCTCTTGTACTTTGAAAACCGTTCCACCATCTCAGGGTTGTACATGTCGAGAGTAGCGGTTTAAGGAATAACTTGATATTAATGTTTTACCATTAATATTGATTAATGTCACAAACTAGTATTAATAAAGGCTCTATTGGCAATTTAGTACAAATCAACTGACAACACTTTTTAATACTCTCTCCGTCTCAAAATACAATAAATTCTACAAATATTGTCCTAAATATTAGGACTTTTACAATTCCCGTATTTTTATTTTATCTCTATCTAGAATACTAGTTGTATGTAGCATTCATTACTTCAGAGTACTAGTTATGAGATAATTTGGTTTTTTCCTTGCATCTTAATAAACACACAAAATAAATCTAAAAATACTATAATTTTGTACCGAGCGAGTACATTATTACAAATAACAATCGATATTAATGATAAATTATTAGTATTAGTTACTAGCAGCTTGGCGGGCAAAGAGGGCCCGTATCATGTACATAAACTCCCCACCGTCATGTATAATTGCAGAAGCCCCATCATAGCCCTACATCTAAAATCCAACGACCTTAGTTCAAAGTTTTTTTTTGCAATTTGCCACGGAAAAACGGAGATGCACCGTGGAGGTTTTTTTTGCGAAATATGAGGGTCGTTACAATGGAGATCATGTATTTGTACATGGAGGAGGTTTTGTGCACGGGATACCGAGCCGGCAACAGAGCTACCTATTGTTGTCTTTTTTTTTGGCACAATAACCACAATGTCCAATGGCGCGCGCCTTCCATGGATAGCATAGTGTTTCATGAGCTCCGCCATGGCCGGCCCTTCCTCCCTTCCACCTCACCTCACCCCAACCCTGGCCTCGTACGGACGAGGGGAGGGTGGCCATGCATGCGGCTGAGGTGACAACGTGGACGCGGCGATCGATCACCGGCGCATCACCGGAGATAGATGAAGTGGAGGAATCTGTTCAAGAGCCCTTTTGCCCGAAACCACATCTCCGATGCCGCTTCCACCAAATCGGCCGCCGCCGCCGCCGCCGCCACTCATCGTCTCTACCAAGTCTGGAGGGGCAGGAACGTAGGTTTGCCCGCACCCTTGTGAAAAAAAATAGATTTTTTGGGTGATCGGATGGCATGAGATTGTATATACGTTTGTTGTTTCGATTTGATGGCAGATTTTCTTGTGCGGCGGGCGGCTGATCTTCGGCCCAGACGCCAGCTCCGTCGTGCTCACCGTGTCGCTCATCATGACTCCGCTCGCGATCTTCGTGGCGCTCGTGTCGTTCAAGCTCGCCGACCTCATCGGGAAGCCGCTCGGCCAGCTCGTCCCGGCGACCGCTGTGGCCGTCGGCATATTCGTGAGCCCTTTGCGCCGCCGCGCCTCCATTTCTGTTGATTTCTTGAGCAAACTAGGTAGATTAAGCGACGGCGTGCGTTGCGTGCTTGCAGGACGTGATCGTTCTGGTGCTGACGTCGGGGAGGGACCCGGGGATCATCCCGCGGAACCTGCGGCCGCCGGAGCCCGACCCCGCCGCCGGGTCTCTCCCGCCGACGCGCGACGAGTACGTGAACGGCGTGGTGGTGAAGGTGAAGTACTGCCACACCTGCTTGCTCTACCGGCCGCCCCGCTGCTCGCACTGCTCCGTCTGCAACAACTGCGTCGAGCGCTTCGACCACCACTGCCCCTGGGTCGGCCAGTGCATCGGCAAGGTAGCCGCCACCGCCGCCGCCGCTAGCGAGCCCGCATCGCCGAACTCCGATGAGCTGAAAAGCGGTTTCTTTGGCGTGCATGCAGAGGAATTACAGGTTCTTCTTCATGTTCGTCTCGTCGACGACGTTCCTGTGCCTGTACGTGTTTGGATTCAGCTGGGTGAACCTGCTGCTGATTTCGAGGAAGTACGGCTACGGGCTGGGCCACGCCGTCCTGGAGTCGCCGGTGTCGGGGTTCCTCATCGTCTACACCTTCGTGACGGCGTGGTTCGTCGGCGGCCTCACCGCCTTCCACTCCTACCTCGCCTGCACAAACCAGACCACGTACGAGAACTTCCGCTACCGCTACGAGCGCAAGACCAACCCGCACAACCGCGGCGTGGCGGCGAACCTCGCCGAGATCTTCCTCTCTCCAATCCCGGCGAGTAGGAACGACTTCCGGGCAAGGGTCGCCGTCGACCACTACTACGCCTCCGCGCCGTCGGGGCAGTACTACTACTCCTACTCGCTCGGCCCGCTCTCGTCGGAGTCCAAGATCAGCTTCAACAGCAGGGGCAGCCTCAGCTTCGACATGACAAAGGCCAGCTTCGACCTCCGCTACTCCGGCAAGCGCACCAGCGCCGCCGCCGCCGCCGCCGCCGTCGAAGACTCCTCCAACGACGACTTCGGCGACATACCCGCCGCCGGCGGGCTCCAGGGCGCGCTCGAGCGATGCGCTACGCAGCAGCCGCGCCACTCCATCTTCGAGAAGACGATCAAGAAGGCGGACGACTTCATCGAGGGCGCCGTCGCGACGGAGTTCGGGCACAACGACGGCGCCGCCGTCGCCGCCGTCCGGCCTCACGGGAGGGACTTCGATGTGGTGTGATCTGCCTGGCGCCCGCGTACGCGCAACGTCGTCGTCTCCATCCATGCATGGCGCCATTCTTGGAGCTAGCTAGCTCGATCTCCAAGTCTCGATGCAACTCGCTCGTGTGATGTGTAAAGTAGCTCGATGTATCAGCTTCCTCATGCTTGCTGATGGGGAGCGGCTCTGCAGTGATCAAATGGTGCGGAGCCTTCTTTATTCTCTCCGAAAGCTTCCATCGGTGTGAGGAGGAGCCCTCCTCACATGCCCGATCAAAATTGGACGACGTTAAGAAGCCGACTTCCTTCTGCAGTCGGCCAAAGGATCTCATTTGTTGCTGATGGGGTAGTGCTTTCCATAGCATTGTACTACTTTGTTAACTTAGTAGAATGGGTTTAATTTTGTCTGAAACATTGAAGATGTTTAGGACTGTGCATATATAAATGATGTCATAAGATCATAATTGCCTTTGGCATGTTGATGTATCCTCTCCATTCCACAAAGACTCCACTTTTGAAACAGTTGATAAATAATGATAAGAGTAAAAAACCAAAACAACATTATAAAGCAAGAGGATATGCAGAGAGGATACACATGTGACACTGTTCTGCACTTCTACTAAACTTAGCAGTTTGGCCATATTGCCCACAAAAGTCTAAATGCATACATATGCACCAACCACATTCAGCCACAGGGGAAAACTTCATAGTCTCATACAACACAATTGACAATAAAATTTCACTGGGAGATCAACCGATCATCACATTAAAGGTAGAAGTGAGTAAGTGACCCTTTGGATACAAAGTAGCACTAAGTGATAAACCCCTAAAGTATTACATCTGGAGCACAATTGGTATGATAAGTGGTTACTCATCAGTGTCAGTGGGGCTTCTTTTGCTGCCTACCATATATGTAAGAAGCTTAAAGCCTTAAAGCAGATCCTTGCAGCTGAGAAAAGAAAAAAATACAGCTGAATAACCTAGGAAAGAATAAGAAAAGGAGACTTCAGTAACAGGTTTTGCTTCATTTCTCAACCAGGTAAATGAGCTTGTATCCGAAAAAATTAGAATAAAAAGAATACAATGAGTAGATTTACCATTTTAAGCAGAGGATGTATATAATTCAATTATGTATGACATAAAGACTGCAGAAAGGAAACAAAATTAACTTTACAAACAAATGGAACTTCATTTCCACAAAAGAAGGGATGCTATCTGAAGGAAAAAAACACCCAGCTAACTTCCACGGGAAACAATATTATCATCTGCAGCGTGTAAGTTAGGTTTAGAAAAGAGTATAAAATAAAATGAAACAAATATACATGATAAATAATATATTCACTTGCATTAATAAAAGGGGTGTGAGCCATACAAAATGAAGTGAATATTAATTAAACTGGATAGAGTACTAGTCAACAGTCTAATAGATTAGTTTCTACCTAGTTGGATGCCCATTGTCTTGTCTTTCTAAATTGTGTTGAATATTATAAAAGTATCGATATCTAAGTATGAAACCTTGCAAATGCCAAATGGTAACCTAGTCTCATTACTCATGTGGTCAGGTATTGTGAATAATCCTCTCATTTAAGGTATTTTAAGTTCATCTCACTCCAGTCAGTACAATTTCATGAAGGTTAAGAGTCTTACAGATAAAGAGTGTTTGTGCATTACATTTTAAGCAGTATGTGCATATGCACGGAGCTTTCATAAGGAATTCAGTTAGAATCTCAGAAGCTCTTAAGCAAATCAGAGCTTGTACACACAACAGGCAAACAGTTCTTTGGTTTTTGCATGCTTGCACAGCTAAGGGAGCCAATAAACGAAAACATACTGCATATAGTCAACACTATAACAAATTTGTTTCCACCTAGTTGGATGCCCATTTTCTTATCTTTCTAAATTGTAATTGAATATTATAAAAGTATCGATATCTAAGTAGGAAACCTTGCAAATGGTAACCTAGTATCATCACCCATGTGGCCTGGTATTGTGAATAATCCTCTCATTTAAGGTATTTTAAGTTCATCTCGCTCCAGTCAGTACAATTTCATTAGTAATATGTGTTGACATGTAATATGAGATGCAATCACCAAGTATCACACAAGGTCACAAGCATAGTTACTTCTTAATTTTGTCAAAAATATTCCATTCAATATGCTGCTCATGAGGTTGACATGTGGACACTAGACCCACATGTAACTATGTAAGTGAGCCATCAGTGGCACCTTGTGGACATTAGATTGAACTTCTTCTAAATCCAAATGATGAATCTTAGTGTTTTGAAATGGAAAATTTTGTCTGAATCACCACAGAGGGCTGCAATTTTACGTTAAAAATTCCTAATGGAATGGAAGATCCAATATCATAGCACCAGATCTCAACAACTGGCATGCAAACATTTACAATTCATTTACACAAAACATATATATTAATATATATTTCAGCACCTCAAGAAAATTCCATCAAACGAATGCTGATCAGTATCAAAGGAAGAGCATGAAAGTGCACCTCATATTTCACACATCACAATTAACAGTATGCATCATGGTAAAGTTTGAAAACTATAATGAAGGTTAAGAGTCTTACTGATAAAGAATGTCTGTGCATAACAGTTTGAGCAGTATGTGCATATGCACGGAGCTTTCATAAGGAATTCAGATAGAATCTCAGAAGCTCTTAAGCAAAATAGAGCTTGTACACACAACAGGCAAACAGTTCTTTGGTTTTTGCATGCTTGCACAGCTAAGGGAGCCAATAAACGAAAACATACTGCATATAGCCACATAGTAGTAAATGTTTCATGAGAGAATAGATAAAACTACCCAATACCATATTGCATACAACTACGAAGCGATGAGATCATATAATGAGTTACATCAAGGGTCCTATCCTAGAATTGGCTACATTGGCCAATTCAACAAGACAAAATTTAAACCACAGTGTTCACTAGATATCTGATAGCAACTAAAGACATTGCTACCGTTTCATCCCAAAACCCCCAAAGGGCTAAATTTTTCAGGGGATCAGCATATGATCAGATCACATTACTTGACAAAAATCAAAATGTACCTAGTTAATCAGGCACATCAGATTATTATTCCTGGGCCACACTCTTGCCGACGACGCCCTTCATCGGCAAATGCTCCATCTCTGCAATTGCTGCCCCAGTTGACATCGCTGTGGGCAGTGCATCGTATGGCGCACCGACGCCGTTATGTCTCCTCCCCATCGCCATGCCAGCGCCACCATCCACCCCGCACCACCTCGATACCCCGAGGTACACCCCGGCCGCCACAGCAGCCACAAGCACGCAATGCACGGACAGCGCGAGGTCCATGATTGCCACGGCACGGAGCCTGGCCTCCTCGACGTCGCAGCGCGTGGCCGGCGCCATGGCGGCGTCCATCAGCCGGTGGCAGCCAGAGGGGACGCAGGAGTCGACGTAGAGGTTGAGAACGCTCTGGAGCGCCCAGAGCCCCCCCACGGCTCCGGCGCAGGCGAGCGCCGTCTCGGCCAGGAAGTGATGCGCGGTCCTCAGCGGGGATAGCGCAGAGGCGAGCGAGGCCGCAGCCGCGGCGAGGAGGATGGCTGCCGCGACGGAGAGCGCGTGGACCTGGAGGTCGGAGCTCGGGAATGAGGCCGCAATGAGGCCGGCGGCGCGGGCGAGGAGGAGGAGCGGGAGGGAGAGGAGCAGCGGGCGGAGCGGCAGTAGCTGGCCGGCCGGGAGGAACGGGAGAGGGAGAGGGAGGAGCAGCGGCGGGAGGAGGAGGAGCGGGAGGATGCCGGTGGAGGGCGCGACGGGGAGGAAGGGGAACGGGAGCGCGAGGAGCACGGGGAGGAGGCGGAGGAGCGGGTGCCGGAGTAGGCGGAGGTGGCCGGAGTTGGCCGCCGGAGCGAGGTGGGAAACGGCGGCGAGGAGGAGGTGGGAGAGGGAGGCGGCGAGGAGGGCAAGTGAGAGGAGGAGGTGGCACACGAGGAGGAGCGCCTCCGCCATTGGATTGGAGTGGAACGCGGTTTCCGAGGAAGGGAGAGATGGTTGAGGTGGAGACGCTGGTGGCTTCTGCTTAGACGGAGGGCCGCAGGCGGCGGCGGCAGCGGCGGCGGAGAAGGAGGAATGCGCTCGACACGGAATGGATTTGCCAGAACTCCTCGACGTCCGTACGGTTCATGGTTTTAGCGTCTGTTTGAAAAAAAAAAACTCCATTGAAAAAAAAATCGGTGACGTTTCCGGGCTTGCATTAGCACGGTGAAAAAACTTTTTGTCTCGGTTTTCAAAACCGCTCTCTCGATACGTTGTAAGGTGCCATGACTTTCACTAGGGCGTTACGATGGATTGTCATCTGCTTATTACTTACTTGCCTGGGTGCACACCGAACGGCTTTGTTGTTAAGTAGGGTGTGCCTCGTCTTGCGGGAAAACGCTTCACAGTCCATCGTTTCAGTTAACATAGTATTGACGGATTCCACAGGGTATGAATTGCATGTTTGGGTTCACAGCGAACGGTTTCGATTAAGTAGGGTGTGCGTCGGCTTGTGGGGAAAACCATATGGTAGTACGTCTTAACGTCTCTCAAAATTTTAAAAATTTATGAGTATTTAGCTCCCGACAATAAGTAAATTTTGTGTTTTTCAATTTTTATTCAGTTTTACAATTTAGATTATTTGAAAGAATTTTAAAATATAGAAGTAACTATAGCTATCAGAATTTTCCAAAAAAAAACCCATTTAGTTTAGAGCGGTAACATTCATGGAGGCTATAAAAAATAACAAACTAATATCAACTTATATATTGGATAATTATCATGTATTTTATGAAGTTTATATTCAAGTGAAATAAGAACATGTGGAATCTATTGAGACGACTTTTTTATCTTATACTCAATAATATTAACATGGTGTTTTCGATGAATTCAGTTGCTACGCTTAAGTTGTTTGGATTTTTATACGAGATGCTGGTAAAAAACCATAGTAAATCATGGAAATTTCTCATTTCCACTTAGGTCTAAAAGTAGTCTTGTCTTATAAAAGATTGTTGCTACAATGTGTCAACCATGTGTCTCTCAAGCGATGCATCTAAAAAATGTGCCTTCAATAGAATCTAGAGCTGGAAAGGACTATAAATAGTCAAATGGATCGAGTCATGTGGGCCAAGAAGAGGCCCGAGCATTTTGGCACGACTCAAACCTAAGATCCATCTTCCAATGGGTCGGGCCAGCCCGACACGAATTACTGAGTCGTGCTTGGGTTGAGAGGCCAGCTCGAAAGACGAGACTCTACTAGTCTTCACTCTTGTGGTTTCCTCGGTTTCTGTTTTCTTATTCGGGATCTTGAGCACGTGTTTCTTCGGTAAAGAGGAATCTGACGATTCAAGTAGAATATTTTGTAACGTATCCATACACGAGCTCGACCCGATAGAACTCATCAACCAACCATTCAACCTAGTTATCTATAAATATTTAAACAATAAATTAAAATATCTTAAAGATGTGTACCATCTTGTATTATAATTTTGTTGTGCTCAACCGAGTGCATTCGCCTCTTTTTATAGCCAATGTTAGGCGCTCACTCCTCCGAACAAAGCAAAATGGTACTAAACTATGGCAGTATCTCGTGCGAGCCGACGAGCACGCCAGAAATGGTAGCCCAAATATCACTGACTCCAAACAAAAGAAAATCACAAATGAGTTATAGTTTTTTTTTCTTAGTCAACTACAATTCACCCGTACGACACGATTAATCCGAGTCATCGTGCTTTCAGATTGGCTTGACCTCAGTTTTAAATGCATTTGGATTGTGTCTGGGCCGAGGACTCGGTCGTACCAGTGGTACCTGAGGCACGAATCTGATAAGGCCACCCCGTGTTTGGGCCTGATCAAGGACGGTCCTTTTGACCATTTATAGATAGGACCTTCGGGAGTCTGGAATCAAGTGCTAGATCGATTATCCCCAACAGGTCTGTCAAGCAATTAGGAGTATGCCACCGATTATCCCCAAGAGCCCCTGTCGGTCCCAGAGTTAGCCGACGGTCGTTAGTCAAATTCTTGACAGAGTGGCAGATGGCAACGCTTAGTTAATTTTTTGTCAGCCATGCTATGGTACTGGAGAGCAAATAAATATTATTTTATTGCTTGAGGGTATGTCAAAGCAAATGAATGGGTCTTTTTAAACCGTTGTTTAATTGTCAAAGAAAAATGTATTAACATCCACATCATTAAATAAATACATTTTTATGGTGAATTTAATGAAACAATTGATATATTTTTATATAAAATCAATTTAAGTTACATAAGGTCAAACATCAGGACAACATGGACCTTACGAGTTACCATAATTCCACCATACATATTTTTCCCTTCAACATACCTAAGAAATATTTTTCACTTCAACGTACTCTTCGTTTCTAAATTGAAATCATTCAAACATTTGTCAAATAACAAGTCACATTCAGAAACGGCGGTACTAACTACAAACTTTCGTCTTTATCTGTCTTTATCTTAAACGTGCCACTCCATTTCATCTGCCATAAGTTACATGAATTGAATCACAAGTACAGCTCTTAAAATCCAACTTAGTTGCACTAAACTAAGCTATCTATAACCATCTGATAGGTCAAAAACATGTCCAGCAACAATATACCAATCAACCGGCCAACTTTTTTGTTAACAAACGCCACGGTGCGTAGTAAATGGTTCAATGAGTGGCATCACATATATACGTTAGAAAAACAATATATCTTGACTTGGGGAGTTCATCTGTTTAAAGTCCTGGGAGATATTTGAAGCTAACCTATTACCAGGATGCATCCGATTTGAAGTGAGTTCTTCGATGCATCCAATTTCGTTTCAACTGTCATGCTGATTCCGAGTTAATGATTCCACTATCTATCAGCCATTGCTAGCTGACATAATTTTTGCTAGCTCTATATTGCATCAACCATCTCTCTGCAAAATTTAGCAGGAAATTCAGATATTTCAGGCAATATATGGAAGAGTCTTTAAAGAACTACAAACAAAATAATCTTGAAGTAATATATTACCAGTTTGTATAGGTTAATCCATCAAGCTAACTA
Organism: Zizania palustris; assembly: GCA_019279435.1. Taxonomy (NCBI): domain Eukaryota; kingdom Viridiplantae; phylum Streptophyta; class Magnoliopsida; order Poales; family Poaceae; genus Zizania; species Zizania palustris. The sequence goes on along the minus strand of JAAALK010000081.1, from coordinate 29,277,646 downwards.
ACCCTTGGCTGTTTCCATTAAAAAAATATTGTATGATTGCCAAGCCTTGACTTGCTATGAGTGCGAGTCAAAAACCATCACAAGGAAGAACCATCCGTCGCCGACTGTCAACATAGCCAGTCTGCCTTCTCACATATTTTACCATGGGCACAGGTGTGAACAGTAGTTCCATGTTAATAGCTGTGGGCAAAACCTTCATTTTTTACGAACAAGTTTCAGTATTTCACGAGTGCTGGTATTACGGCATAGCAGTCTGCTAAGCAATGAAAAAGCCAATTCAGGAGTAGCGTGTCTGGCAGACTGACAAGTAATTCAGCCTACAAAAAAGACAAAGTTGTTAAAAGAAAAAACATATTCCCTGCATGTAGGAAATTCAACCCTTAATGAGAAGAAATTGAACAAGGTAACTCTAATTCATTGTTCAATATTCATGCACATATATCCTTACCTTAATTTCCTTTTCACTGAATGATAGGGAATTTCGATGAGTCTCCAAAGACATCGCTTCTGTCATAAGCCTAAATACCTTCTTGTTCATGTTTGTTTTCATGATGATTCTTTTGCCTGATGAATATATCCTACTGATACCAAGATCTGATGCCATCCGTCTTACATAGAGTTTTTTCAATAGCAACTGAGAAAAAGAAAGGGAGATGTAACACATGAACAAAATTTCAACTTTATCGACTCTGGTCATATTGACATGAAATTTTAGCAATAGCATTATAGCAAACCTCCATATCACGAGGTTCTTTTCCATATCGTCGACGAAGATCTTCTGTGAATTGCATTAAGGTCCATAGATCCTTCTCTGCAGCTTTTGCGGCTTCATTAAGCAGTTCAACCGGATTGTCAAGATAACTTATGTATTCAGAGGAGAGATGGGAAGATATGTTTATATCCAGCTGTCCAAAGACACAAAGTTTGTGAATAAAATCAAAAGGGAAAATTATTAGGCTGAAATGACTCATGATTGCATAAAAAGTTATAGTAGCAACAACAATAAATTTCATGTTCACCTGAACATCCCTGTAGGGTACAGGAATAAGACAAAATTGATCAACCTAAAAGATAGAAAATGGTCTTGTCAGAATTATTGCAGAAAATAATGTCATGTAGTAATTAGACATGGTTATTGGGCTCACTAAAGGACGAAGAAATGAAAACAGAAGAAATATATGACTGTTATCATATAGTTGGAAATATGGAAAACTAAAACAGTAATATGTGGAACGATGGGAAAGGACTACCTGAAATTGGAAATTGGAATACCAAACAAATTCATATGAAAAATAAATTAATTACCGGTGATAATAGAAGATGGAAATCCCTGTACATGGTGAAAAGCAGTATATATCTTAATCACAGTGAAAGAACCACCTTTTGGAACTTGCAAGACAGTAGATGATTCTATTTTCTATAGAAAAGTTCAGCTAGAGCATGGGTTTTTCCTTTGCAAGTGCATTGCATCTGATCAGTAAAATAATTCATAATGCACAAGTTCCATGGCAAATAGGTTAAGATTCAAAATGATGGTATCACTGTATCAGATAATCATAGCCAACAAATATAGGATATCAAAATAACAGATGCAGCGCAAAGAAAAAAGGAAATGAATAATTGAACAAAAGAAAGAAAATACACCATGAATTGATATATGTGATCGATGTGCATACCTTCGACAAGCTATCAAAAAGCATATCAAAGAATAGATCAATGCCAACATTTGCAACATCTCCAGATTGTTGCTCACCAAACAAGCTTCCAAACCCCCTAATACCCATATCCTTCTCTGCAACATGGAAACCTTGTCCAAGATCTGAATGCTCCTCAATAGCTCCAAGTCTATCCTGCAGATCAAAAATATGAACTACAAATGAAGAACTGAAAAAAATATGTTGGATCAGGGGTGCAAAGGACATAGGACAAAATTAGAACATTATTGTAGAGCTCACCATGGCAATCTTTGAGAGCAAAGACTTATCCGTGTAGAAGAGGTATGAGAAACCTTCTCTGCCTGATCTTCCTACTCTGCCTCGCAACTGTGAAGAAAAAAGCAAAGCAGTGAACTTGTCAAATAGGGAGATGCATCAGAAATAACATTAATAGCTAAGGCACATATAACTTTAAGTACGATAAAAATCTCACAGAAGGCTAAACAGATAGGCACATGCCAGCTCATGTATGAGTTATGATGACAGTCCACAACATGCTAAATATACTTCTTTATAGCTTATTTTGTATTTATAGTTTTATACATGGGCAAAATTTCAGCAAGACGCTCAAATAACTATTTGCAAATGGGCATGGTTCAACAATCAATCAAATTTATGTAGTCACATATTTGAAATGCTAAATAGCTATGCCATAAAGGGAAAATAAAGCATATAAAAAAGGAAAGCCACCTGATACAGTTGTGCAATTTGCAAATGGGCATGGTTCAACAATCAATCAAATTTACGTGGTTGCATATTTGAATGTTAAAATAAATAACTATGTCATAAAGGAAAAAAGCATATAAGAAAAAGAAAGCCACCTGATACAGTTGTGCAAGCCCAAATAATTCAGCATACTGGACTATCATTGTGTTGGCATTTGGAATATCTATTCCACTTTCGATGATGTGTGTGCAAACAAGAATTTTTACTTCTCCACAAGCAAATTTTTCCATAGCAAGTTGTATGTTCTTTGACACTTTCTGTCGGAAAAAGAATTGGCAAGAAATTTGACTAATCAGTAAAAGTACCATTTAACTATTCAAGTAGAACAAATCATGATTGTCTCCCTATCATTGTTCCACATAATAGATAACAACTTAAGAGTTAAGATATAGACTTGAAAAAATGTGGATTGTAAGTTCTACACAAAAATAAATAGCCATTGTCGACCAAAATTAAAATGAACTATTGAAGAACAAGGTCATCCACAAGGCGCAGATAAAGTTTCCTGTTAAATTACTTTGGTCACTAACCAGCCGCACAAGGAATCATATATTCATATCGCAATGCTATAAGGTAAAGTTTCATTAGTAGAATTTTCATGTTGCACTTTCGCTTTTAATGCAATGCAGGTATACAAATATAAATAGCCTACACTAAAGAATGAATAGCACAGTAAACACAAAAGTATTGAATTTTGATTTCTGAATCAACTTAGTCAATAACCTTTCCATGAGCAACAGCCATTGGAACATCTGGAAGAGAATCCTTGAGAAATTGCAATACATCGTCAATTGCTGTTGCATGATGAAATAAAATATTAGAAATATGTACATATTTGCAATCTAAACTATCAAATGACTCTGCATGATATTGCAGCTTCTGGATGGACAGTAGTGACCTGTTGGTGAATGCATCCAGCAATGGACTAAATGTTAGAACAATCTATAATCACAGGGCTAACTTACAGGATATTAAACTGAGAATATTAAAAAGAAAACAATATTTCCAGGTTCATGCATCATGAGTGTATATTGTGAACAAAGAGTCAGTCATCTAAATTCTGAAGATTACAAAGTTGCAACCTTTTATACGAGGAACAACATAGAAAACTTGACCACCGCGTGCCAACTCAAACTTAATTGCGGACAGAGCCCTTTCTTTGCTAAATCCTGACACGTAGGTCCTTACAGCAACTCTTTCTGGAGGCGGTGTAGACATTAAACTGAAACCAAACATATACTTCAATACTTGTGTCATGGAAAAAGAAATTCAGAGATTGAATGCAACCAAAATAGTAAAGTTATGAAGAATAAACTAAATATAAAATCAACACACTAGCACTGTGATCACTGATCACATTGTTTTTGACTAGCTTGTCATGTATACCATACAGTATTTTTGTTGAATAAATGTGTTCACACTTTGCAAGCTGTAATAAATCAATTCATCCATTGACTCTCATATATAGAATGGCATATGGTAGTCGAGGTTCAATATCAGGTGTTGCAGTTTCCCTCATAATTGAAAGTCCAATTTTCATTAAAATACACTATAGCTTTTAACAGAAAACAAAACACCTCATCGAGAACTCAAATCATGCAAAACCAACACAAAACAGCATAAGTCAGCTGTTTGCTACATATTAAGAACCTACAGTATCGTGTGAGTACTGTTCCCATGGGCTGGGCTGGGCCTGGCCCAATAAACATGACACAGGCCCATCCACAGGGTTTGGCATGGAATGGGGCCTCCCAAAGGGCCCTAAGCCCATAAAGTGTGTCCTATAGAAATCCTTGCATGCTTGCTAGATTGATAAGCCAGAGAGGTTGTCACGGGTAGGAAGTGGGCTAGGCCCAGGCCCTCCAGCCGTGAACAGTACCGCGGGTACTGTTCACGTGAACAGTATTGCGGTACTATGGCAGATAAAATAGTTAAATATCAGATTTTGGTTAGGAGTCTTAATGGCTAAATATTGTAATCAGATTAGGATTGGTTTGTTAGTTGTTAGAAGTATTGTAATCAGATTAGAGTTGGATTGGTTTGTTAGTTGTTAGATCCGAGGACTCTGTACTATATAAACAGAGTCTGACCGAGGGTTTAGGTCGTCGAGTATTCAGTTTGGCTATTGCCTTCTTGTATCCCTACCTCTTCGCCGCGTCGCCGCAACGGCGCCGCCGCGACAGAGAGGTCCAGGACCTTGACCAACTACCTCTTTTAAATACAGTTTGAGATGATTAGTCCCTACTAATTCCGTGGAAACCCCGGCCAGTGACTAAGGTAGTCAGGGAATTAGTAGTCATGGTCAGAAAATAATCTGCTTGTAAACATTATGTTAAAAAAGTAGTACCCGTCCTGAAATAGGCGTTATGACAAGTCATAGGAAGAAAAGGGGGGTGGGGGCTAGGGAGGCTGCGGGTACTATGTATCAACCACTCTTGTGCAATATTTCGAGACACAGTTAGATTTATATAGAACACCAAGCAAAGACTAAGGTCAGAGGGCCAGCTATGAGCCCTTTTTTGATCAAATATCAAGGAAAAATAAAAAACACCAAAATTGTTATATTGTATAACTCAATTGCAGAAATATCTCCTCCCAACAAAAAACAAAAGGAGACAGAAAATGACCGTTGACATCTTACCTTGCATCACGGAAACCAGTCAAAGCAAGATACAAAGTACGTGGAATGGGCGTTGCAGACAGTGTGAGAACATCAACAGAAGACTTGTATGATGCAATCTTCTCCTTTTGTTGGACACCAAACTTCTGTTAACAAACATGGAGTTTGTCAATATGTATATGGAAGGAATTGCATGGCCGATCAACTACCAATAACCAATTTTTTCACCACTGAATAAGGTTCTCCCTTGATCAACACATTCTTTTATTTTCTGTATACTACCCAAATTATCATCATCAATGTAATCCATAACAGAAACTATACTCAAAATCATCAAGATCAAACAGAGTCAAGACATTAATATTTACAAAGAGCACCTGTTCTTCATCCACCACTAGGAGACCAAGATTGTTATATGCCATGCGTTCTGTAAGAAGAGCATGAGTTCCAACAATGATTTGCAATTCACCATTCTTTATCTTTGTTATTAGATCATCTTTTTCTTCTTTGGTCTGTAAAGAGGAAATGGTACAAAGTCATGCAAAAGATAGAGACATAAAATGTAAAAATGTAATAATGCTTATCTGAGAGCCTACACCACACATCAACACTATCACTACAAAAATTACTGATCATTATTGGACTCCCTTATTGACTGTCATAACTCATAAGAGGTTGACAAACTCAAAAATAAAAAAAAATACAATGAATTGCCTGGTCAGTAAACCTGATCTGTACCATATTATACCTGAGCACCACTAAACATGGCAACCTTTATATCAGGATGATTGGAGAAACGTTCGGACATTACATCATAATGTTGTTTGGCCAGTATTACAGTTGGAGCAAGAACCATAGCTTGAAATCCTGCAGATATAACGATGAATATAGCGCGCATTGCAACTTCAGTTTTACCAAACCCAACATCTCCACATATCAATCTGTCCATCGGTGTTTCCCTTTCAGTCAGATCTTTCTCAACATCTATAAAAGCCTGCCATCAGAATGAACTCAATTCAAAAAACCTCTTTAAAATACATAAATACTGTTTTGGTCCTATTTAAAGTTCATGGATTACTTAATCATCTGGGCTCATCCATTTGCCAATAATTCTTAGAAAAGGGAAGAATGACAGCAGCTTTTCTTTGTAAAAGATGACATCAACAATTTCAAGCGAATGAAAGGAAGAACGACAGTATTTGAGTCATAGAAGACCTGGCTTTGGTCTGGAGTAGGCTCATAAGGAAATTCAGCAGTAAACTGGTCCATTTCCACAGGCTTCGGGTATGGAGGCCTTTTCTGCCTCATCCTTTGTAAATATAACTCCATCAAGTTGACAACCATCTTCTGAACAGCAAGCTTCCCTTTCAGCCTCCTCTTCTCCCATGTGGAAGGATCATTCAGTTTGCTCAAATTCCGTGGTCTTTGCTTCTCGTGAGGCCTGCAGAAAACATCAATCTGGATAAATGGTCAACGTGAATTTTCACTTTCCATCAGAATTAAAGCGACATGCCCACAACAAAACATGTAGGTCAAACTGTAATCCCGGAAATATTACATTTTTTGTGTAAGTTTTTAAGTTCCTTAATGGGGTTGTAAGGTGCAGTAAACATGAAAATACAGAACAAGAATTAAATAATCAATTTTGGCAAAATTTCGATGCGTTTCAAATAACAATTGTGGCAAAATTGTCATCCAGCAGCTACTCAGCGTTGTTTGGGTTAAGCGTGGAGGCATACAGGTTGTATCGGTAGAGCATGCGCGCTGCCTGGTCGACGGCGAGCTTGGCCATGGCGTCGGCGTACTGTATGAAGACGTAGTCGACGCCCTCCTCAGCGCTGATACAGACGAACTTGCCGACGCCAACCTTCTTGTGAACGACGTACTCCCCGGGTTCCAGCTCCCGCGGGTCCACCCGGTGGCCCAGCGAGCTCCCAGACGCCACCCCCTTTCTCTTCCCTCCTCTCCCCTCCTCCCCGTCCCCGTCACTCTCCCCCTCCAAAACCTCGCCTCCGTCGCCGCGGAGCTGCCGGAGGCCGAGCCGCTGCTGCTCCCTGATCATGTGGAGGTACGCCTCCGCCTGGGCGGGGTCCACTGGCGACCACGAGGAGGAGGATGACGCCACGGAGGACGCGTCGCGGCGGCGCACGAGCGAGCGGAGTCGGTGGTTGAGCTGCGGGATATCGTCAGGCGCGACGGAAGCCGCGGCCGCGGCCGCCGCCGTCGCGGTGGCCGCGGAAGCGAGGCGGGCGCGGCGAGGCGGGACGCGGAGGCGGTGGAGGGGCAGGACTAGGGTCGGCGGGCGGCGGCGGAGGAGGCCATGCGGATGCGTGTTGGGAGGTGGGTGCGCGCAAGGGACGGGAGCGGCTGCCATGGACGCGGACGCCGAGCGGTTAGAGCGCGGCGGCGGCGGTGGACGGAGAGGGGCGCATGGGTTTAAGCGAGCGAGTGGATAGTGGTCGACGACGAGGCGCGGGGGAAGAAGCGAAGCGAAGCGAAGCGACGAGATAATTTTCGTAGGTTGCGTGGACCGGGTGCACGGGCGGGAGGAGATATTTGCTTCCACCGTTGGGCCCTGGGCCTTGGGCCTTGGGCCTTGGCGAAATTGGATCGCTACCGTTGGTAACGGGCCAATCCAGCCCACGTAGATTAGGCCCAATCCAGCCCACGTACATTCGTAGCGATTCAAATCGGCCTATAAATATTTGGGAAGCTGTTAATTACTTTACTAATTCACAAATTCAGTCCGGGAAAAGCGGTTATGGTATGATTTCCTAATATCTATACCTATTACCTACCTATCATTCAATATCTTATATTTTGGGAGTTTAAATCATTGTTGCTATTGTTGTAGGTTAAATTATTGATGTATTATGTTTAGGAGTTTATTTATATATGTAATTTTAATCTTATGACCGGTCTAATTACATGAAATACTGTTTTTGTGACAATAGATACAAAATTGTTATTTTTAGCATGTTTCGTGTGTGGTGTCTATTGATGGGTATAGCTACCCGATCGATATATTTTATCCGCACAGGTACGGATTTGAGGGAAAAATGATACCCGTACGTATGTATGGGTTATCCGACGGAAAGATTTTTTCTAACGGGTATGGTTTTGAGATGATCAAATCCGATAGGTATAAACCCATTGCCATCTGCAAACAATTTATTTTATAACTTTATTTATTAGTTCATATATACATAACAGAAGCTCACAAACACGTTACATGTCGATCAACTTCTTAAAAAGTACAGCTGAGTGAGGAACAGTAGCCATAGATTACCATACTAAGCTTAAGACTACGATGAAAAATAAAGAAAATAAGGATAATTTGTGTTCTTTAGCTTGGGATTTTGGATAGTAATTTTTATTTTTAGATTATGTAGAGCTTTTGGATAATAGTTTTTTTTTTCAGCTGTTAGTTGTCGTCTTCAATTCAAGCGCCCGTGTTGGTGCCCCTGCCCGCCCCGCTCGATGCCCGGCGGCTCGACGCCGGCGTCCTTGAGCGTGACGGCCTTCCTGGCCGCCGCCGGGTAGTCGGCGGCGAGGCCGGCGCGGAGCGAGCGGTCGTCCTGGACGCGCGCTACCTTGCGGAGGAGGGACCCGCGGACGAACCGCTCCGCCTCGTCGAGCGCCATGTCCGGTGCCGCCACCTCGGGGATGGTCTCCCGCTTCTTCTTGTCGAGCCGCACGTTGGGCGCGTGCGCCAGCTGCTGCCTCGCCGTGTCCAGGCCCAGCGCCACCGACACCGCGATCACCCCCAGCGCCACGTACACCGGCACGTAGTCCCCCACCGGCCTCTTCGCCTTCGTCGCGGCGCCATACTGGTGCACGGCGTCGGCGGCCGTCGCGACGGAGCGTGCGGGCATGGACGCCAGCGACGGAGATGTCGCAGCCGCCCTCATCTTGGCGCCCCGCGCCGCCGCAGCACGGATGAGGCCGGAGGCTCGTGAAGCCATGCCCATCGCAACCTTTGGCTGGTTGGTCGCAGCTCGCGAGTGAGTTGCTTCGAGTGTGGAGTGGCTTGGCTTGAGATGGATGGGGGGGAGCGAGGAGATGGACGGCGGCCTCTTATCGGGCGTGGCGGCGAAGCGTCTGGAGACGGGACGGGTACGTGCCTACGTGGTGGCGCCGGCGCCGGCGGGGCGCGTGGCGGGAGAGGGGCGCACCACCGCGTGGATCGCCGGGAAGTGGCTAGAGCCTAGAGGCACCTGGAAGTGGCACCCGACAACATTGGAAGATTTTTTTAAAAAAAAATAGTATTTTTTTAAAATCAAATTTGTACTGCAGATTTAAAAAAATGAAAAAATAATATCCGATCGGTTAACCATCGACCAACTAGTGCCACGTGGCAGCTAATCGACACTTGGTCGGCCGACTAGCACCTGTTGCTGGCCGCCTCGCCTGCCGCCCATCCACGTGGCGCGTAGGGTGGGAGCCGAGGCGGGCGTGGGTGCCTACTGCCACTGGAGGCAAGGGGCGAGGCTGGGCGTGGAGGCGCGCGAGCATGGAAGGCGAGGGGGCACGAGGCAGGCGCGACACGATGCGTTTCGGGTACTAGTCGACCACCCATCGGGCGACTAACGCTGACGTGGCGTTAGTAGATTGACCAAGTGTCGACTGGCTGCCACGTGACATTAGTCGGCCGATGGTTGGTCGATCGGATGCAATTTTTGCAATTTTTTGAAATTACAATACAAATTTTAATTTTAATTTTTTTAAAAATACTATTTTAAAAAAATCACATTGGAAAGCTAGCAGAATTCAAACAACAAGTGGGGTCTCCCAATTGGTCAAAATTTGGCGCGCGCCGCGAAGAAACTGACCTCCTTTCCCGCGTTTTATCCGTTTCCCCAGATCCCAGTATCCCGCCGCTACTTAACGGAAAATCATTAACGCCGACTTTTTTCACTTAACCCCCTACAAAATTACATAATACCGTAAATACCTAACAATCATCACGGCACGCCGCCCGCAGGCAGGAGGAGACGGGCAACGGAAGTTTTACGAAAATACCCCGCGGAGAAATAAATTCGCATTCGAGCCCTCCCTGCCTTTTCCGCAAGGGCCAAGACCCAATCCCGATCCCCCAATACTCCGCCCAAACCCTAGCTCGCCGGAGCTCCGCGCTCCGGTGACCTCGCCGCCGGCTGCCTCTTCGCGGGATTAGTGTGATGCGTTTGAGCCCTCGCGGGTGGGTGTACACCCTGTGAGCTTCCATGGCGTCGCAGCCCCCGCCGCCTCCCGCCGTGGAGGCGCGTTTCGCGGATCTCTGCAAGGTTAGATCCATCTTGGCCTCGCTGGTGGGATTTGTCGACCGTTTGAGGTCTTATGGTCGAGGGGTTTCGTGCAGGAGCTGGGAGTGGACGAGGGCGTCGCCGGCGAGGCCGCGGCGCTGCTGCAGGAGGGGAAGGGCGCGCTCCTCACGTCGCCTTCGTTCGGGAGCAGATCGGTGAGGGTTGCTCTCTCACGATGGTGAAATTCTGGGGGTCCTCACGCGGCGTTTTGCCACCTCTAAAGTTTGGATTCTTGCAGCGCGAGGATGTTGAGAAACTGTGCTTCGCGTTCGTGCTGTACTGCGCGACCAAGCTGAAGGAGACGAAGGAGGGCTCCAGCGTTATGCTTTGGCAAATCTTGAAGGCTTGCAAGCTCAAGTGGGTGATGCCTTGTTATGTTAGTTTTAAACTGTAATCTGGCCAATTTAAGGGTCCGTTGACAATGATCAGGATTTAACTATTGTTTGTGGTGCAGGTGTGATGATTTCTTCAAGGAGTCACAACAGCTCACTCCAAAGATTAACCAGGTTTTGGGAAACCGATATGGGTCGGATTGGGAAGATCGGCTAGAGGTGGGTTCACGCCGGGTCTTGCTTTGAACGGGGTCAGATTTTTGAGATGTGCTAACTTGTTTGTTTCTGCATTTTTGTTTCAACTTGTGATTCCAGATGAAGCGATTGGAGATTTTAGTAAATCTATTGGCAGATGCAAGCAGGTAAACCTCATTAGGTGCCTTATACCTGATTGTATTTGATAATAGCTCTGTTCTTCTTTTGCATTGGGATTTAAACCCCGCAAGTTCATTATAAATTTTCTACAAACTACAACTGATACATAGTTCATATTCTTGATATTTGTTTATTAGCTATTTATGGTAGTATAACTTTTACCCATGTTCTCACAATATCTTAGGTTCTATCGTAAAGCATTTAATGAGCTTTTCTTGAGCGGAAGTACTGGTCAGGAGCCTGGGTCAACTACAAATATTCCTGATTATATCCGTTTTGGGTGGCTACTTTTCTTATTGCTTCGCTCAAAATCACCTGAACTGTTTAAGGACCTTGTATCCTGTATCCATGGACTAGTTGCCGCATTGGTAAGTTTTCTTTTCTCTTTACTCTGTTTTAGTACTTTTAAACCTTTCGTAATGCAGCCTTGTACCTATAATTATCTGATTTACCTTTCCAAACGCCCTAGATTAACCCTTACCTTTCTGGATCTTAATTTGTCAAAAAAAATCATTTGCAGGCCATACTTTTAATCCATGTGCCTGCTAAATATAGGAGCTTCACAATCGAAGGTTCTTCTCACTTGAGTAATAATTCTCAACTTTATGCCAAACTATTCCTTTTAACTATATTCTCTACCTTATTTGTGCATCAACGCAGCATATAATTACTGTATTTTTGTTATTCTAAATTCTAATTCAGTAAAACAAACTGAGAAAGGCGTGGACCTACTTGCTTCATTATGTCATAACTATCATACCTCTGAAGACCGCCTGAAAGAAATGATGGAAAAATCATACAAGGTGATAGAGGAATTTTTCAGCAGGAAAGCATTAAGTGCTTCAGATTGTAAAACATCAAATTTGGATAAAATAGATACAGGCATGACCTCAAACACCCGATCTCTCTCATGTGTGTGCATGTATGCATAGCGAGTTTGTGTTTTTTTGGCATACATTTAATTAGCTAAGTCTTGTTTCATTGTTACGGTGGTAGATGCCCTGATGTATTTCAAGGATCTTGTTGATGAGGAGTGTTTTGAGTCAAATTTGGAAAAACTGGAGAAGCTAAGTAATACTGCCAGTTGTGAAAGGGAGCTTGATCTGAAAATGTTTTTAACCAGCAATGACTATATAGTCAGTGCTGGAAACTCTTCTGGTGGTTCTACTAATTTAGGCTGCTCAAAGGTATCAACATGATTCATAATCTTTTCAGTAACCTATGTCTTTTCTTTTTTGCACATTACAGTTTCCTTTCACTCTTTTTGCAGCGTGTCTTTGAAACATTAGCCTCTCCTACAAAGACAATAAAGAGAATGTTGGCTGTACCTAGTTCCCCTTCATCGCCTGCGGGCTCAATCAAGGTTGTGCAAATGACACCAGTTACTTCTGCCATGACAACCGCTAAGTGGCTACGTGAAGTCATATCTTCATTGCCTGGGAAGCCTTCCGCTAAGCTTGAAGAGTTCCTTTCATCCTGTGATACAGATTTGACAAGTGATGTATTAAAAAGGGTCAGCATAGTTTTGGAAGCAATTTTTCCAACCAAGTCTTCTGCAGATCAGGGTGTTTCCATAGGCCTCAATTGTACAAATGCATTTGATATTCCATGGGCAGAAGCAAGAAAAATGGAGGCTTCCAAGTTGTATTATAGGGTATTGGAGGCAATTTGCAGAGCAGAGTCACAGAACAATAATGTAAATAATCTAACTCCATTGTTGTCAAATGAGCGTTTCCATCGATGCTTGATTGCATGTTCAGCTGAGTTAGTATTGGCAACACATAAGACAGTCATCATGATGTTTCCTGCCGTCCTGGAGAGTACTGGTCTAACTGCATTTGATTTGAGCAAAATAATCGAGAACTTTGTGAGACATGAAGAAACTCTTCCGAGAGAATTGAAAAGGCATTTAAATTCTTTAGAAGAACAACTTTTGGAAAGCATGTCATGGGAGAAAGGTTCATCATTGTATAATTCACTGGTTGTTGCCAGGCCATCACTTACTTCGGAAATAAACCACCTTGGTCTTTTGGCTGAACCGATGCCATCTCTTGATGACATAGCGGCACGGCAGAATATTCACCCTGAAGGCTTGCTACCTACCTCTAAAAAACGGCCTTCTTGTCCAGGTGCTTTCCCAATATGTTTTTATCTGAAATTTCTGCATTCAATTATGCTCTATTTCCAAAATTAGTGTTTCTTATTGAGAATGCTACTTGCTAGGGTAGATCCATTGTTTTGCACTTTACAGCTTACATTATTAGTCGATGGCATAATGTTTCATTTTTCTTACCTTGTCTTTGGCTAGGTAGCATGTATTATCTTATCAGTTTGGTTGCACAACGTTTGCACTTTCTCTTGTCAATTTGATTGCAAAATGTGTTCTGTTACTTACTTTAATATTAGGTTAGGTGGATTTTTAATTTCTATTTGTAATTTTTCATATATGGTAATGTAACTATCATCACCACATGTTTTGATGAGTTTGTAATAATCATTAGTATCGTGTCCATGAGTTTTAGGTTAGCATGATGATACATGTAAATATGTAATAGTGTTAAAATTGCAGATGGTGAAAAGAATCCAGTGTGTGATGACAAGGTATTGTTAAGATTTTTTAAAAAAAGTTTCTATAACGCTGCAAAAGTGCCATGTACCAAGGAAATCTCAGGTTGGGCTCAGTCTACCTTAGTATGGACTACGGTCCTTGAACATAGTCATTCATCTGTTGCTCTTGAGCTGGAGCCTGGGGGTTTCTATGAACTCAGTTTTGCAGACCAGCATGTGATCTATTTTGTTTGATATCAACTGTAGTATGGTTAGAAATAGGGCATTCATGTCATGCATAAGGATTGACTAATAAATCTGATATGCTCTTAATGGAATGATACACAGCTGTCCTGCTTGTTTGAGAAAAAAATAAATCTGGTATTATGGTATACATACAAATGATGATTATACTTTGTTTGAAACAAGAAAACCATAAATTTGATTTCATTAAGCCCTGTTTTTAATCTCTTCCACTAATTGCTTATAGCTCTGCTTGGTTATTCATTATTGTCGGTCTGTTGTAGATGGAAGTGGTGATCCTCAATCACCAAAGAGATTATGCACCGAATGTAGGAACACATTAGTAGAGCGCAATTTGCAGACACCACCACCAAAGCAAAGCCAAATGGGGTTAAGTAGCTTGAAAGCAAAATGGCATCCTCTCCAGGCAACATTCTCAAGGTTTTGATCACCTTCCTTAGTTTGTAGAAGTGTTTGAGTGTACTATTCTTTGTTAACCAAACATTTGTACATATCTGAAGATATTGATTTACTAACTCATTTCTTACACAGCCCCACTGTCAGTAATCCTGTTACTGGGAATGAAAAATGTGCTGTGGTCGGGGTCCAGATCTTCTTTTCCAAGGTATGGCTCGTCTTGTATCTAAAATTTCATTTCCATAATTATTTCTTCTTTTATCGAATATAAATATTTAATTTTGGCATACAACTTTGCAGATTTTGAAGTTGGCTGCTATTAGAATAAGAAATTTATGTGAAAGGCTCCGACAAGTAGAGCTGACTGAGCGTGTATATAATATCTTTAAGCAGATTCTTGACCAGCAGACAGCTTTATTTTTCAATAGACATGTTGACCAACTCATTCTTTGCTGCCTCTATGGTGTTGCAAAGGTATTACATGTCCTTAAGTTTTTTTACGGGTATTGCATGTCTATTTTTCTGGGGTCTAGAATCAGTAATTAGTGAAACTGACTGACTGGTCTTGAAATTGCTTCTGATTCTAATAGTTACAAAATGGTAAGAAAGATAAATACATGTTTTATAGCAAATGTAATTAATCGTTGTTGTTTGAACTTTGAAGGTTAATCTACTAATTCATCTTGATATTATTTTTCCTTGTTCACTAATAAATCGGTTAATAAAACTCATGTTTCTATAATCAATTTGATCTCCTGGGCCAATCTGAGGTTTGCGGAAAGATTGTTTGAATTCATGAAAGTTTGTTTGGATTACATATAGTGAGCTTCCTTTTTATTTGGGTTGACCATGCCTTTTCTGGCAGGTTTCTGACTTAGCATTGACGTTCAAGGAGATTGTCAACAATTATAAGAGGGAACCACATTGTAAACCAGAAGTTTTTAGAAGTGTCTTTATTGGGAGTACAAATCGCAATGGTGTATGTAGCTAACTCCATAATCTGCCATTATTTTTGTGTTAGCTTCTGATTTCACCTTTGTTTTTTTTCTTTTATTTTGACAAATATTTGATGTAAACAGGGATTAGGAACGCGCCATGTCGATATCATTGTTTTTTACAATGAGGTATTTGTTCCCACAGCCAAGCCTTTGCTGGTGGCTCTAATGTCTCCTAGTACTCATCCTGAAGACAAGAAGACCACGAATAGTATATGCTCTGCTCTCTTTTTTTTCTCAGTTTAAGCCTTCTAATTCTTCGCTTGATTCCTCTTACAAGTAACTGATGTCTATTACTTGCATTTTAGGCCAAATTCCTGGATCGCCCAAGCCATCTCCTTTTTCAAATTTACCAGACATGTCCCCAAAGAAAGTCTCATCTTCTCATAATGTGTATGTCTCTCCTTTGCGGCAAACAAAGGTATCTACTTCTCTTATCATTTTTATATTCTGATTGTTTTACTCTGTCAGTTTTCTCTTTACTAAGTTATATTTAATTCTTAAGCAGACTATATTCCATCCTGATTTGCTTTTCTTTTGTAGTTTTATGCATGATCTTTTTAATGTGTGCTTCTTTATATCACCTGACAGATGGATGCCTTGCTTCCACCAAGTTCGCGGAGTTTCTATGCGTGCATTGGTGAAAGCACTCAATCTTTTCAGAGCCCATCCAAGGATCTCGCTGCTATAAATAGCCGTCTAAATTAGTATGTCAACTTCCTCAGAAAACGAGACATTATGTTTCTCTTACATCATGATGTTATGCTCACAACACTCATAGACATTACTCCATTTCATTTTAAATATGCAGCTCCAGCAGGAGAATCAACACACGAATAAACTTCGACATGGTGAGTGACTCGGTCGTAGCTGGTAGTCTGGGCCAACCCAATGATGGTTCTGCCTCATCAGATCCTGCGGCTGCATTTAGTCCTCCATCAAAGAAGAGTAAAACAGACTCTTGATTTAAATAAATGGGTACAGGCGTACAGCCTTCTGTATAGAGCTCATAATCCCACAAATTGTTTCCTCTGTTCTGAATAAGTGGGTGAAGCGAAGTGCTTCTCAGCTGTAAATGTATGTGCTAGTTTGTAGTAGGCAATAGCCGTATAAAAGGTGGCTGATTATCTAGAATCAACTACTGTCTGGGGTGTATCATTTCATACCCCAGCCGATTAATGCATTAGTGTGTTAACGGTGTAAAATGCTAACTGAACTTATTTTTCAGTGTATAATTCTGCTATCGGCTCTTACCTTTTGGTTTTGGAATGACAATCGTTTGCACATTGTTCTCAGACAATACAGCACTTCGCTCTTACTTCATGGCAAACATGGAATGGTAACTGGCTGCTGCTGTTGTCGATGTTATGATTTGTTTTTCAGCATTTTCAGAACTGCTATGTTGTTCCATCTCAAAATCTGATGGTAATGTTGTCAGTTTTCAATGTTCCCTGCAACTCCGAGAGATCTGATTTATGCAGCTATCAAAGGTGTCTCAGCAAGTTAGCATGATTTTTCAGTTGTTGATTGCGTTTACATGTCAAATGCTGATTGGCATTTACATTCTTCCTATGGAACTCCTGTGAATCTGTTCTGTTCTTGGGACGCCAGAGCTCTTTCTTAAACTGTAACTTACATGTCACGTTGTTAGAATTGCATCCAATCCAGATGGGTGGAGCATTTCACAACTGAAATAAAATAGATGGTTAGCTACTTTCTTCCCATTAGTTGTCCGTAGTAAGGAACAGTTATTGATCGTCCAAGAAGATTGGACATCCTTTTGGTGACATTGTTGCATCTGCATCCCTGAACCATCACCATCCAACATCTGAAACTTTTTGCCTCCTGGGAGTTGAGGGCCTCTGCTTCTCTGGGAGCAGAAGAACATCACATCGATCAGCACAATGCCACAGCTCCTCCAGCCACCGCCGGCACCACCATGTACAGGCTCGCCGACGAGTCCGGCACCGTCAATTCCAGCGACGGCGAGCTGACATGTTCTGTGTCGTCGCCGGCGAACAGGAGCTGCTCCTTGAGCTTGTCCAGAGATTCTCGCATCCAGTCGTACCTGCAGAGACCGTACGCCTCCTCAACCGGCACCTGAAATTCTTGCACAAGAACATCTGTCAGCTGCTTGCTGCTATCATCAACTCAATCAGGTCTCTCTGCACATGGAGGTTGAACTGAAACTGAGAATGCTCACCCATCTCCTGCCATGGGTGGACTGCTCAGGCCATGATTCCACCAGCTCTGTCACCTGGAGGGCAAACATGAAGCCCTTGCATGCCCCTTCCAGGCCACAGCTCTTCTGCTTGCTCTTGCTCTTGAAGATCCATTCTCCAAGCGGTGTCCCCTGAATTGAACACAATGTTTAGCTGTTAGTTGACTCTCTAGTCTGTTCTACTCCGACTGATCTTGACATATCTGAATGATTGATGGTTTGCAAATTTGACATGAAAATAATAATAATAACAATCAGGAAATGGTCTGATGTCACCACATGGAAATCGTGTGCAAGAATGCATTATATTCAGTTTTATTCAGATTAGCACAGTGGATTAGAGGTAGACTGGTAGCTGTGCAACAGTGACTTCTCGGCCACCTAACAAAAACAACGGATTGGTGTATTTGTTGGTCATATACTAGCACAAGTCTAGAACACAACAAAAGAAATGGACATGGTAGGACATAGGAGATATGAATTATATTCTGTAATCATTTTTTTGCGTCTAATTACTCTTGCTGCATTTTGTCAAAAGAGCAATCACTTCACTTTGTGAGCAACAGATATTGGTAGCTGGATTTCTCTGAAAATTCCCTACAAAAGCTACTCAGCATGGACCATTCTGTCTGTCAAAACCAATGGTAAACTACATATTAAAAAACATAAATCCAACCATGTTCCAATCATGCACATACTATTTAAATTCTATCCTGCTAGCCCACCAACTGTACATGCATGTAATCAACTACTGAATTTACAATATTTTTATGCATGCCACATCACAAGTAGATCAGATCAGATCAGATCAGAGAGGGCACCTACACTGATAATGCCCTTGACGCCTGCTTCCTCGAAGGCCTCTCTGCATGCAGCTTCGTCGATGCTCTCGTCGTCCTCCCATCCACCCTGCATGCCTCCAAGCTTTAGTTTTTTTTTTCCATGGCAGCTTCTTGGAAGAACTCGAGAGGCAAATTATTCAGATTCTTTAACTTTGCAGTGCGTGATTGGGCCGTGCTTAATTTGCAGGCGATCGATCGACGGGATGATGGTTTGTTTGCATTGCTCACCTTTGGGAAGATGAGATCGCTTCGCTTCGGCGTCGAGATCATGAGCACTTGCAGGGAGGAGCTGTTCTTCCCATCCTCCTTGATCATGTAAGGGATGCATCTGCTGAACAAAGAGGAAGATTAACAACCTGAACAATTAATACTTTGTTCCTCCTCACACGATTAAAGATGGTTTCTTTGCTAGTTATAATCACCATGCATGCTATATTGTTCATCATTTCAGCATCCTATTCTTTCCTGGCCTAGCTAGTCAACATCTAAATTAGCTTGTGATTTCATGTGTCCATGAGTGGCCAAGTGCTGGAGAGATCTAGCATGCATGTACCCTGAAACAAGGCGATAGCATCCTTCATAGCGCTGCCGGAGTCGTCCCTGTCTCGCGCAAGCCACGTTCACCGCCGGAGCCGGCGCCGGCGCCGGTGACGCCGCCGCCATCTTTTCCTTACCCGAGAACAACAGTTTCCTTATCTGAACAATAACCTATATATATTATAAATTTAGGTCATAACCTGAGCTTGCAATCTGCAAACTTCATCAGCCAGAGAATTGAAGATCTCTATATATAGAGAGAGCAGATATGACTATAAAGATTTGCAAGCTAGCTAAGTGCTAACCTCAAGTGGACAAATCCAAGAGCAACTCCAATTCTTCTTCCTCATAACACCAATCAATTGGTATCCTCCTTGCTGATGCCACAAGCTTGTCCCAGCTGCATTCCACTGGCCAGAAGAATCTCCTCCTTTGCATCAGTTCACTGATGAAAATGCAATTGGTTGGATATTACGGGGGGAACCCAATGCTCCAAGAATCTAATCCTTCTCTCTTTATAGCTAGCTAGATAGATAGCAAGAAGCTACTAGCTAGCACAGGTAACTTTGAATTTGATCCAATGGAATTATATACACAAGCTAATTAAGCTACCTTGGAGCTGGCTGGGCTTCTTGCTTCTTGTGGCTCATGGAGCCATTTATAAGGAGAGGATGGATTGGTTTGCATTCAAGTCCCTTCAATTTCAGCAATTTCTAGGGCATCACGTCCCATCTTGCCTTTTCTTCCTCCTCTGGTCAATGGATTGCTTCTCTTTTCTTTTCTTGTGTCAACCAAACCATCATATCTTTACTAGGAGAACGCCAATATGGACAAATTAAAGGGGTTTGCTTTGGCAGTAGCTAGCCTGGAGTAGTTTACAAAACTCATGTAGAGGGCTAATTTTCTTTCCATTTAATATGTAGCTTATAAATGACTTGTTTATGTTATCTCTACCTAGCTAGGGAGGATTTGCATGTATATATCATGGGCAACCATTTCTATTATTGTGATGTGATAGGTAAGGGGTATTAAAAGAACTAAACCTTTTCATTTACGAACTTGAGTGTAGATTAGGAGATAGAAATAAAGTCTTATTTAGAAAAAAGTTGAGAGGATATAATTAGGGTCCGTTTGGGTTGGCTAGATGGGATAGGGTCATCACATCCAGTCTGTTGTTTGGTTCAAGGACGAAGGTGGATGGAATGACTACCGAGAGAAATATGCCTTCAATATGCTGGATGGGGGATTCATGAATTTTTTCTAGATGAGCTTATCCAATATTAGATGAGATGATGTGTCGCCTGCTGATCGGTTATTATGAATTTAATTTTTCGTTTATAAATATTCAAATGATTTTTTCTCCCAAATCATTTATCCAATTTATGATCTAATTACGTCACTCTATTGATTACAATTTAATCTATAAAATAAGATCTCGATAAAATAAGATCTCGTATGATTATATTTTGTGAAAAAATATATTTGGTAAGTGGGTCTCACTAAATCCACTAAATTTAAGCTTATCTCATTCAAGTTATATACACTTAACCAAACAACTTAGCCTGTAATATATATTAAGGCGCAGTAGCACAGATCACATCGCAATTCGGGGAAGAAGCTTATTAATTAATCTGTAGGAGACACACCCACACACACGACTTAAAATAGATTAAACCATGAAGTGACAAGAGAGAGAGAGAGAGAGAGAGAGAGAGAGAGAGAGAGATATGCAAGTCCCAGCATGACACAGCCATTGTATAAAAAAACATGATGCAGCTAGCTGTAACTAGTTTTAATGGCTGGGAAACAACTCAACACCTTCCTGTAGACCTCCACTCCAGTCCACAGCCCACAGTCACCCACTGCATTTTTCACCAAGCCTCCAAGAAAGTTCATAACAGTTACTAGCTAGCCACTGTAGCTTGCATTGATCTATATATCATGATAAGAGTAATACCATGTTCCATTTAAAATTGTGGAGGAAAAACTGCCCAAGAGTTCTTGTCATTGTTAATTAATCAAATTAAGGAGATACATGCTTAGCTTGCCCAATCATGGAAGTTTCCTGCCTATATATATATATATATATATATATATATATATATATATATATATATATATATATACTGGTCGCTGTAAAGATGTTGCAATCACTAAGAAATAAGACCGCCAGTATCATTGTCTCACTACTTCTGTTGCATCAAAGTTGAATCGATTGATCTCTTCAATTTCCGTGTTTTTTTCACAAGAGTGTTTATTTTTCCCTTTTTGCAAAACCATCCTTAATTACATACCAAACACAAACGCAAGGTTTTCCCAAGCTAGCTAAGCAAATCTATGTAAAATTCTTCTCCATGTTCTTCTTTTTCCAAGTGTTGACGGAGAAGATGGAGACGGAAGCTAGCTAGCTCCCAGTAGGATGAGTGCAGTGAGGGATTATATTGTGCTTGCTGCAACTCAAAACGGCATCCCTGCCTGCTGCTCTCAGCTCCCCCATGCATCAGATCATCCAAATTGATCAATCAAAACTACTACTAGAAGTAGTTGTCATCACGTTAGAGTAAGAGTAGAGCTCAGTAAAATCGATCGTTCATCGGCCACAAAATTCTAAAAAAATCAGGACTTGTTGAAAAGGCTGCAATCTTTTGTAGCCCGGCCTGGTTCGTTGTTATCTCGATCGATCTCTCCAGCTGCTAGTAGCTAGCTAGCTACATCTTTGTCTTGTTCAACGTGTAGCTAGCTAGTAGAGAGGATAGATTCGTTTGAGAAATTTCGTGTGTTTGTTTAGACCGGTTCAACTTGCATTGGCACTGCATGCACAGGCTAGGCTCCTTATTAGCCACACCTTTCTACGCCCCTTGGCTCTATGTTGCACTGGAAAAGTTAAACTTTTTATTTAAAATTAATTTGTCAAGTTTCTTAGATTTTTTATGAAACGGTAGGAGAGCTACCGAAATATATTAATTATAGGTTATGAATGTACATGAAAAAAGGTATGTGTGTGGGGGAGGATACAAGAGGAGGTTAGAAGAAATAGGGTTTTTACAATCCTTAAGGGGGGTATCAAATCAAATCTGACCGTTAATTTCGCAATGGCATGATTGGAAAAAAAATGATCCATCACCACTGCCTAGCCATCGTCACTGCCCCACCGACGACGACCTGTCGCCACCACATCATCAGCGACCCGCCACCCCATCACCCCGTTGTTCCGCTCACACAGGTCTAGCCACCTCCTTGTATCCTCACATATCTTGTGCCCTCTTGCCTCCTCGCCGCCCGTGCCACCGCTCACACCACCACCCTAGCGCTGTCGGCTCGTTGCCTACCCCTATGACCCGTGCGCCGCCCCCCTACGACTCGTGCGCTACTCGCCACCCCGCCGGCCTTGCTGGCGCTCCGTCGGATAGGCCAGCCTACTGTCCCCACACATTCTTGTACACGAAAAGACAAGAATGCATTTCCACTATTTGAGGTACCATTTTCGTCCACCCAGGTACCAGTAGGTACCAAATTTATCTCATCCATTAGATGAATATTATATGTTAGATGAATATTACGAATGGTTCAGATTTAATACCTCCCCTCTCTTAAGAATGATAAAATCCCTCTAGAAGAAAGGGTGGGATGTTTAGGTAGGGATGGAGGCGAGATATGAAACAAACACCCGTCTCGGATCAAGTTGACTTTCTCCTTGATTTTTTTAGAGGATGATTAAAGAGCTACTTTGTATGTTTCGGAAGACACAAGCATTCATCTCCTTCTAAATTTCCAAGTCACTAAGATGATTACTTAGAATGTGTTTTTCAATGGTTGTCCTCATCTAGGCACAATAGAAGACCATTGTTTCTTGGATTTTGTTAATAGAGAGTTAGAACAGTCATCATGCATTGATTAAACCTATTAAAATTTTAAAATATTACAATCTAGAGGTCTTCATAAAGTTGTAAATATTAGGTGTTAAAGTAGCACCTCAAAGATGCAACCGATATAAAAAATACAATGTTTAAATGCTATTTTAGAGTATTAAATGTAGACTATTTACAAAACCCAGTCATAATAATCGGAGGATTATTCACGAGACGAATTTAATGAGTCTAATTACACCATGATTTGACAATGTGATAATGTGATATTACAGTAAACATTTTCTAATTATGGATTAATTAGGCTTAAAAAATTCGTCTCGCGATTTAGTCTCAAATTCTGCAATTGTTTTTATAACTAGTTCACGTTTAGTCCTTCAAATTAATGTCAAAACATCTTATGTGACACGGACTAAAATTTAACCCCTGAATCCAAACACCTCTAAGAATGCAACATTGGTTGGCAACATGCCTTACATTTGATAAAAGAAAAAGAAGATGATTTCTAGTATCCTAAGAAAAAATTAGCGACGAGGGAAAAACTGAAATACCACTAATTAATAGAAAACAATTCTGATAGATGGTAGGTATAAGATAGATAAGTGATATTGAAGAACTAAAACTTCTTGATTTACGAGCCATAAATCGAGAGCATATAAAATAATAAAAATGAGTTATTTCAGATAATTAGGATACATTAGAAATAATTTATTTTGGAACGGAAGTAGTAACATCAAAACCGCGCGCTTTTCACCCTTATACTAGTTATACTATGACATTATTAAAATATTTTTTGAAAGCTCGATAATGATTAAAATGATTAAACACGAACTAATTATAAAACTAATTGCAGAAGATCCGGGCTAATTCGTGGGACGAATCTATTAAACCAAATTAATCCTCATTAGCACGTGTTTATTGTAACACCACATTATCAAATCACGAACTAATTAAGTTTAATAGATTCGTCTCGTGAGCCGTCGTCTAAAGAGGAATCTAAAGAGGTCTCCGAAACCTGACGGAAACCTACAAGCTTATAGAAGTTGGAGCTGAAGCTGAAACAGAATCTAAAGAGGAATCTAAACCATAAATCGAAGCTAAATCAGAAGCAAAATCACATCTAAATCAGAAGCAAAAGGATGGATATATAAGCAGTTAAATCTGGGAGTTTGACAAGAAATTGGTACCCACCAAACATGTAAACCTAACACATACCCATCAGATTAAGCACTAGTAAATTAAATAAAATTGATCGTAATTAGAGAGGTGTGATTAATTTATAAAAAAAAGTCAATCAACAAAGCAAATAACATGAACGATAATTAATTCTACTTAACTTGGCCCCTTGTTAACTTTGCATAATTAATTAGCTAGCCCTACTGAACGCCAAAGGTAACCTAGCTTAGGCCATGTTTGTTTCTTTAGTCCCAAATTTTAGTCTCGTCACATCGGATGTTTGGATGTTATTTTGGAGTATTAAATGTAGACTATTTATAAAATCCATTTTATAATCGGTGGATTATTCGCGAGACGAATCTAATGAGCCTAATTACGTCATGATTTGACAATGTGATGCTACATTAAACATTTGCTAATCATGGATTAATTAGACTTAAAAAATGTCGCATGAATAATCCTCTAATTCTGTAATTATTTTTATAATCAGTTCAAGTTTAATCATTCAAATTGATGTCCAAACATTCGATGTGACACGAACTAAACTAACCAAACACACCTTTAGCTTGTCTAGCTTGATGGTATTGTACTGTTCTTGCAAGATGCAAAAGACAAAAAATATATATATATACTCCCAAATCCTTCTCTCTTTGTAATCTGGTTCTTTAGTTTCTCCCAAATACACGTGTGGAAAGGACGGCACGTGTGAACCCGTTTTCTAACATGGCGTTGACCACGCCCGGTACATAATTACTCATTATTCCATCCTATTTTAAAATAGGTTTAACAGAAAATTAAAGATAATTCAATGGTGTATTATTTTATTAACTTATCAATACATTTATAAAATGGTTATTCGGATTTTGCGCACCTAAATAACTACTGGTGGCATTTCTGATGAATTGATTTTACTTTTTTAATTTTATTTTTAGATAATGTGCTAAAAGATGTTTGTTGGTTTTGGTATTAGGTTTTGTTTGGATTGCACTTGCTTATTTTTAGGGACTAGAATTTGCTTATTTGGTAGGGATTAAAATTTAGTCCCTATAAGCAAGATTGTTTGGGACTTAGGGCTAAGGCCCTATTTGGATCACGTGAACTAATTGTTAGTATCTAATTTTTAACTTTAGTTCATCCAAACAATCCAACTAATTACTAAACTAATTGTTAGTTCATGGGCCAACTAACGGTTAGTCATTAGTCCACAAAAGTGGACTGATGAGAGCTGATAGAGACCATTTACTCTTTTCTCAGGTGTTAGTCCAAAGTATCCAAGCATATTGTTGGACCGGAAACGGCGACCAGAGGGGGGGTGAATGGGAGCTTTTAAAATTTCGGGCTAAAAACTAGCCTTCGGTTTCAGTTCTGTCTCCTGCGGAACAGGCTTCGAACACTACCTTCGAAGGACTGGTTCGGAGGTACTTCGACACCTTCGAACACAGGCTTCGGAGGAGCAAAAGTTCGAAGCCAAGAAGACTTCGCTCCACTAACAACCCTCGAAAACCAACTCTGCTAAGTCAGTGCAGGCTCCGCACACAGGGTGCTTCGAGCAGGCTTCGCACTTCACCCTTCGCAAGAGTGGACAGCCTTCTGAGGACTTCGACCAAGTACTTGGCGGCAGCAACTGGTGCTGGGCTTCGTACACGAAGGTCTACACGCACACAAACAGACTACACTAGGGGCTTCGACACAAGAAGCAAAACGGGCAACAATCAGGGCTTCGCTAGTAAGCAGCGAGGTCACACCTCCTGTTACACAGAGCGAAAGCACACTGACAAAACACACCTCGCACAAAAACAGCCTTCGCCTCAACAGGCTTCGGTGCACTAAACTAGCGAAGTATGCAACGCGAGCTCAAGCAAAAGCACAGGAAAACAGGGCTTCGCCGCTTGAACAAGGAACACAGAAAATGAACTCTCTGGATGTATTCAATCGAAGTGTGTGGCTACAGGAGCTCAACAGTAAATGCTCAAAGTGTTAAATGTTACCTACCGAGCCCCCATATTTATAGCCCACAGTTCACCCAAAGGAATTGACTACACTACCCCTAGGGTTTACATTCATTTTGTCTCTACAGAACTAAGGGGTACAAAAGGTAGTCCACCTTTATTCTGGAGGCTTCTCTGTCAGCTTTGCAGAGGGGACAGTGTCAGCCTTTTACAGAACAGACAGTGTCAGCCTTTGCAGTCTTTGACTTTCTGGAACCTCCCTTCGCACGCGAGGGGTGCGGTAGCTTCGGTGAGAAGCCTTGAGCCTGGTGGCCTTCGCTTCACCGAAGTCAGTCTCCGATACACTGACGGTTTTGAGCCGAAGCCGTCAAAGCTCCTTGGGCCTTCGCACCAACACCTCCGGAGTGGACCACCACGACTTCGCAGCTACTCCCAGCTCGAACTCCGTCCGTCCGTTTACCGAAGCCATGCAGGCCGAAGCACCTCAAGTCATCCTCACTCCGAAGCCCCACCTTCGGAATACCACCCTTCGAAGTCCCTCCTTCGTCCAAGGCCTCTGCATGAAGCATTCCATGAGCACTTCATCGCAGTGTCTCTCCCCGAGCACACTCCTCGACGAGCCTCACCCGGACCATGCCTTCGATGCACCTCGACTTTTGAGACCTTCGTCGGGCACCTTCGAGTGTCTCCCTCCAGAGCACACTTCGAACACCTTGCCTCCGTAGAGGACTTCTTCCAACCAACTCCGAAGTCACTCCATTCGGAGTACCTCACCTCCGAGGACTTTGTCTCGGAGTACCTTCAGCCGGAGCCACGCTCCTCACTCTCTGCCTTCACCTGGCGCGCCTCGACCCGAGGACCGACCCGGACCACCTTCGCAGCCACCGTGACGGAGCTCCCCGCTCCCCTGGCATCAAGCCTCCCGCTTGACCCAGGTTCACCTGGCTCGAACCTTGTCCGTCGCCTCCGAAGTCCCTGCGCACCACCGACAAGCAAACAAGTGTATCCAGTACTCCGGAGACCTCTCCGGGTTAGCAACCTCCGGCACACACTCCGGTGTACCGCCCAAAGTACCGAACCCTTCGGTACGAACCCAGTCACGCGTACTGTCGGACCCCTCCGACAGGCACACTCCGCTGCACAGCTGCAGCAAGCAAACACCGAACACCCTTCGGTGAAACCACCTCCGAACACCCTTCGGAGGTACCACCTCCGAAGCCCCTTCGGAGGTACCCTTCGAACAGAGGGTAAAAAGCCTGTCAATCACTCATCACAAAACACCGAAATCAACCCTTGGTTTCTCAATCTCCCCCTTGATGAGTGCATTGACAACCAAATCGAAGTTCAAGAAAAACTGAAAAGCTTTCAGCACACAAGTGACCATAAAAACTCAAAAAAGAGCCAAAGCATGTCACTTGATAAAAGAATTTTTCTCCCCCTTGTAAAAGAGTAAAAGCCCCTTTGGCAAATTTCCCCTTTGATAAAACTCCCCCTGAGTTGAGCAAAATATTCTCCCCCTTTATGTCAAAAATCTCTCCCTTTTTTCGAAATTATGCCTTCTTGCGGCATAGAACATAGCAAATCTCTCCCCCTTTGGCAATGCAAGCATCAAGGAGCAGTCAAAAAATGCAAAGCTTCGAAATGAATAGAATTGCAAAGACATATAATGCAAAAAATATGCCAACAGTAATACCAATGTTCATGTGCTCAGCTCAATTTAACATTCTGTGAAACAGGATGATGGCATGTGGTTTTGTCATTTTGAGATAAAAGCATCACCACTTAATCATAGCAGCTAGACATGTGAAGGTAAGGACTGCGCAAAACTAACAATTTCTACCCTAGACAGACAAGTCTTGTTCAAAAAGGAGCTTTGAAAGCAAACTTGATGATTAATTAATTTTGTTGTTCTTTTCTTAATGCCAGGGGTTATTTGTTTGTCCACCTTATACTTTCCAATCAGGCCAAGCCTAGGCATGAAATCCATCTGAAGCTTAAGGCGGTGATTTTGGCATACACTACACTATCCCAGTTCAGACCAAAGTGCAATGGTAAGCAGTCTAGAATAGAGTAGTGCGACAAACAAACCCTCCTGGATCTTTTCATTTAAACCAGACAAATCATGGATTTTTGATTTTGATTCAAGTGAATTAAATATTTTGATGAATATCCATGAATAACGAACACATTTTTCAAGTTGCAAATTTTAGCATCCAAGGAACAGTGTCTTGCTGTCAAGTAGATAAAAGATAGCTAAAAGCAGTCCTGCCTAAACAAGCTAGATACAAGATTGTGCAGTGATCAAGTTTTGATTTTAGAAAATAAAACATCATGCACAAACAATGTTCCAGACATATTTCATAGAGCTGAGCTGTCATGATTTCTTTGAATTAAAAGCAGGCATATAATAGCAAAAGATGTAAATGCAATTTCACACATAATGAGCATATGCAAGACAATTAAAATCAGCTCCCCCTCACAAAATACCGTAAGGATGACAAATACCAAGTTCCCCACGCAAGTAAGCAAATCGAGAAGCATCGAGGGGTTTTGTAAAAATGTCGGCAAGCTGGTGTTGGGTATCAACATATTGAAGTTCAATATCACCCTTCTCATTGTGATCTCTGAGAAAGTGATACCGTACATCAATGTGTTTGGTTCTGGAGTGCTGAACCGGGTTGTTTGCAATACAAATAGCACTAGTGTTATCACAGAAAAGTGGAACACTCTTATAATCTAACCCGAAATCCCGCAAAGTGGAAACCATCCACAAAATCTGAGAGCAACAGCTAGCTGCAGCAACATATTCGGCCTCAGCCGTTGATTGTGCAACACTAGACTGTTTGCGGGAAGACCAGCAAACCAGAGAGGTACCCAGAAAATGACAAGTACCAGAGGTACTTTTCCTATCAATTCTACACCCAGCAAAATCCGCATCTGAATAACCTCGAAGACATAAAGAAGAAGACGCTGAATACCATATGCCAAACTCAAGGGTGTGTTTGAGATACCTTAG
Source organism: Zizania palustris (assembly GCA_019279435.1). Lineage (NCBI taxonomy): Eukaryota > Viridiplantae > Streptophyta > Magnoliopsida > Poales > Poaceae > Zizania > Zizania palustris. Next base: position 29,248,766 of record JAAALK010000081.1, on the reverse strand, counting down.
AATGCGCTTAACTGCTTGGCGGTGCGAAGCTCGTGGTGAAGCCTGAAAACGAGCGCACAGACACACAGCGAAGTGTATGTCCGGCCTCGTGGCAGTCAAGTAGAGGAGGGAGCCGATCATGCTTCGGAACTCCTTCTGATCTACGGCTTCTCCATCTTCGTCAGGGTCCAATGCTACAGAGGTAGCCATTGGAGTGGCGAGGGGCTTCGCATCGGACATGTCGAACTTCTTGAGCAGGTCCTTGGTGTACTTTGTCTGGTGGACAAAAGTACCTTGTTTGCTTTGCTTGATTTGCAAACCAAGGAAGAAGGTGAGTTCACCCATCATCGACATTTCAAACTCCCTGCTCATGGTATCTGCAAACTCGGCAACCAAAGCATGAGAAGAGCCACCAAAGATGATATCATCCACATAAATCTGAACTAGGAGGAAATCTTTGCCATGCTTGAGAGTAAACAAAGTTTTATCAACAGAGCCCATCAAATACACTCGCTCAAGCAGAAAAGACTTAAGTCTATCATACCACGCCCGAGGGGCCTGCTTGAGTCCATAAAGAGCCTTATGAAGTTTAAGGACTTTATGTGGGTACTTGGGGTTTTCAAAACCAGGGGGTTGTTTTACATAAACATCTTCACCTATGAAGCCATTAAGAAAAGCACTTTTGACATCCATTTGATAGAGTTTGAATCCCCGGGATGTCGCAAAGGCAAGCAAAATCCTAATGGCCTCAAGGCGAGCAACAGGTGCAAAAGTTTCAGTAAAATCAATCCCTTCTAGTTGAGAAAAGCCCTGAGCTACAAGTCTAGCCTTGTTTCTAACTATAGTCCCATCCTCCTCTTGTTTATTTTTGAAAATCCATTTTGTTCCAATGAAATGAATATTTGGTGGGGGATCAACTAAAGTCCAGACTTGGTTTCTCTCAAAATTTTCAAGTTCCTCATGCATGGCATTGATCCAACTAGAATCAAAAAGTGCATGACTAACATCTAAAGGCTCGAAAGAAGCAACAAAAGCAGCATTAGTGAAATGAGCGTGAGAACGTGTTACCCTTTGATCAAGCTCACCAATGATCTGCTCGGGAGGGTGCATCCTTTGGACATGATGTGGAGCCTCGCGGCGGGATGCAGTCTCCCCCTCAACTTGTGCGTTGGAGTTGTCCAAGATGACCGATGTTGAGGTAGTCGCTTCGGGACCTCGTGCCGAAGTAGTTGAGGCGGGGTCAGCTTCGGGGGTTGATGTCGAGGGTAGTAGGGGTTCATCCTCGAATTCTCCGGGATCTTCGTCTTCGAATAAGGTCTGTTCCATGTCGTGTTCATTTGCCTGTTCAAAAGCAGAACTAACAGAGGGGGTTGATTCATCAAAAGTCACATCACATGACTCGATGACAGCGTTAGTTTCCAAGTTATAAACACGATAAGAATGACCATGAGTAGTATAACCCAAAAAGATCCCATCAGAAGATCGCGACTCAAATTTATCCAAGTTACCACGTTTTAGGATAAAGCAGCGACAGCCAAAAACTCGAAGATGAGTAACCTTGGGCTGTCTCCCAAAACGCAGCTCATAAGATGTCAAATTTAAAATTGAGCGCAAGAAGATTCGGTTTGAGATGTAACAAGCAGTGTTCATGGCCCCAGCCCAGAATTTTCTAGGAGTCCTATGCTCATCAAGCATCGTCCTAGCCATCTCAACCAAAGTGCGGTTTTTCCTCTCAACAACACTGTTCTGTTGAGGAACCCGCGGAGCAGAGAATTGATGTTCTATGCCATGCTCCATGCAAAAGTCAACAAAGAGACTATTTTTGAACTCGGTGCCATTATCGCTTCGAATGAATTTTAATGCACCAGGGAGTTCAGTGAAAAGTCTCAAAGCCAAGCTCCGAAAGTGTGAAAACACTTCATCCTTGCTGGCAAGAAAGAAGACCCAAGAGTAGCGAGAGAAATCGTCGACAATAACTAATACATATCACTTGCCGCCTAAAGAACTAACCCGAGAAGGACCTACAGTGTCCATATGGAGAAGTTCTCCGGGTTGTTCAGTCATCACTGTGGTGACTGGCGAATGCGAAGCGGCAATCATTTTTCCATGTCGACAAGGAGCGCAAACTAAATTCTTCTCAAACTTGAGCTTGGGCAATCCTCGGATCAGGCCTAGGGCGCTCAGACGAGCGAGCAATTCAAAGCTCATATGCCCTAGTCTCCTATGCCACTTCCAAAGCTCAGAAGTCGAATGTGCAACAAGACAATGAGAAGAACCAGATGATTCTGAAAAATCAGCTCCAAAAACTCTCCCAACTCTAAAGATCTTACACACCACAACGCCATCAGAATTGAGCACTTGCGAAGCATCGCGATGAAATCGCACTTCGAAGCCCTCATCAAGCAACTGAGATACATACAACAAATTGTATCCCAGATTTTCAACCAAAGCAACATCTTTGAGAGTGAAGTTCGAATTAATTCTTACCACACCTTTACCTTTCACTCTACTCCTTCGATTGTTTCCGAAGGTGATATGTTCCCTTTGCTTGGTTGTGGTGAGGCTGGAGAACCAAGCTGCATCTCCGGTCATGTGGCGCGAACAACCGGAGTCCATGATCCACGTGCCCTCCAAGCCTCGATCTGTCGCCTACACATGATAAGAACGTCTCGATCGCTCAGTGCTGGGGTGAGTAAAATAATGACGAGGCATCCAGCACTGAGTGACACGAGTAGTAGGCACAGTAAAAGCAGACGGTCTACGCACATAATAATCAGAATGATGCAAAGTGCGAGGTCTACCTACATGCTGTGAAAGAACAACATGTCGAGGTCTCCTACTCTGACGAGGTACAAATCTGCTAGCCCGAGGTCTACCACCATATGGAACATGGTGAAGACCTCGAGGAGCAAAACCTCTCCGAGAAGCACGAGGAGCCTCAAAAGCAGGACGATAGTAAAACTCAGACTCATGCATACCTAAAGATGGGTAATGCATGTCCCGATAACTCATCGCCTGAGAGCGTCGCTCATCCTTGATGCGACGAAAACAAAATCCAACCAAATGACCCGCCCGCTGACAATAAGAACAATGGAACACTCTCCTAGGGGCACTCTCATGGGTCACAGGAGCAACTCTCACAGGCTCCTTGGGTTTCTTTTGTGTGGTTTTCTTGGGAGGATTTTTCTTGGCAGGAGGAGTGGTTTTCTTTGGAGGATGGGTAGGCTTTTTGGCTGATGGGGTGTCCAACAGAGCTCTTTCTTTCTCTAGGGTGGTGGGAGAGGTAAAAACAGTTTTGGTCTTACTGTCTGAAGCTATCCTCTCAAATCCCAAACCTAGAGCTACCCCTGCTCTGTCAGCACACAACTTGGTTTTGGCCAAGAGCAAATCCATCCTACCCTTTCCCTCAGTGCATTTGTTTACCACGGAAAGAAGGTATTCATTTTCAGACATGAGGTTCTCAGCTCGCTCTCTAATAGTGCCTAGCTGGTCCTTAAGGGTAATGCAAGTGTCACAAACAGGTTGCACATCCTTAGAACTACCGGCCCTCTCCAATCTAGCCTCCAAATCATGAACATGCTTATCACGTAAATTAATGCTATCGCGTAATAAAGAGCAGTTCATGCAATCAATAACATCATGAGGTCTAGAATCCACCTCCAAAAGCTGCTTCTGTGCAGTCTCAAGCTCAGAGAGAGTTTGAGCATGTACAGAACGCAACTGAGCAAGCTCACTCATGACAACAGAACATGATTCACATTCAGCATCATCAAACTTAGACTTAAGCAATCCATATTCAGTAGAAACATTTTCTAGCCTAAGTCTAAGGTCTTTTCTTTCTCTAGCGGCTTGCACAAGTAATCTATCCTGACCTAGCACTACTTCATTCAGCTCATCTAATTTAATTAGTAGCTGGTCAGATGATAGGTTTACCTCAGATGAGTCAAGCTCATCGCCGCTGTGATCGCTGTCGGCCATGAAGCAAAGGCCGGTGAAGTCACGTCCCTTCTTCTCCTTCTTGTCCTCCTTCCTTGGGGACTCCTCCTCCTCAGAGCTCGACTCCTCAGTTGAGGAAGTGTCGATGTCGCTGAAAGCAGCAACAAAAGCTCTGGAAGCGGCCTTGGCTACTTTCTTAGCCATCTTGCCGCGCTTGCCCTTCACAAAGGGCTTCCTCTCCTTTTTGTGGTATTTGGGGCGCTCACTCTCATCTCTCTTCTTGACCTTGGGGCAATTGGCCTTAATGTGAGAGGTGTCGCCACATTCATAGCAGCCACTAAAACCACTTCTCCTCTGATCCCGTCTCTCATGATGAAAGCGGGTGAACCTCCGGGCAATGAGAGCAAGCTCATCATCAGCTAGAGTGTCCACCTGCTCCTTTGTGACGGAGACCAGGGAAGACAAAGCAAAACCATCTGCAAAAACACAAGTGCCTGATGTGCTTGGTTCTGCAGTGGTGCCACGGCTAGTGCTAGAAACCAATGCCAATGGCTGTGGCAAAGAGCTTCTGTGCACAGTAAGAGATGCCTTGGCAATCTCTGTGGACTTCAGCTTGCTAAAGAGTTCATCACAGGTTAGAGTGTCATAGCCTGTGGACTCCTCAATGCTGGATATCTTCACTTCCCATATGCTACGGTTAAGAGCATAGAGAAGCTTGATAGCCCTATCGTGATCACTGTAAGCAAGCGTCCCGTTGGATCGCAAGTTACTCACTATCGCGTCAAAGCGAGAAAACATGGCATCTATTGATTCACCAGGTGCCTGCACAAACAGCTGATACTGTTGATTGTAGGTGCTTTGGCGCCTGGCCTTAATCTGAGCAGAGCCCTCATGAAAGACAGTGAGTGTTGTCCAAATCTCCCTAGCAGTCCTAAGGTGTTGCACCCTATCGAACTCACTTCTACTCAAACCGATGAACAGTATGTTTCTTGCCTTGAAATTGGCAATATACTGATCCTTCTCAGTCTGTGAGGTGCGAGTCTCAGGGATGGAGTATTGTGAGTCCACAATCTCCCAAATTGCATTTCCTTGGCTTAACAAGTAAGCCTCCATGCGCACCTTCCAGTATGCAAAGTCTGTCCCATCGAACAGAGGAATTTTACTGCCTCTATCCATGTCGCCAACAGATCACAGAACCGGTTAAGGTCAACTGGTGATCTTAACCTGCTCTGATACCAATTGTTGGACCGGAAACGGCGACCAGAGGGGGGGGGGTGAATGGGAGCTTTTAAAATTTCGGGCTAAAAACTAGCCTTCGGTTTCAGTTCTGTCTCCTGCGGAACAGGCTTCGAACACTACCTTCGAAGGACTGGTTCGGAGGTACTTCGACACCTTCGAACACAGGCTTCGGAGGAGCAAAAGTTCGAAGCCAAGAAGACTTCGCTCCACTAACAACCCTCGAAAACCAACTCTGCTAAGTCAGTGCAGGCTCCGCACACAGGGTGCTTCGAGCAGGCTTCGCACTTCACCCTTCGCAAGAGTGGACAGCCTTCTGAGGACTTCGACCAAGTACTTGGCGGCAGCAACTGGTGCTGGGCTTCGTACACGAAGGTCTACACGCACACAAACAGACTACACTAGGGGCTTCGACACAAGAAGCAAAACGGGCAACAATCAGGGCTTCGCTAGTAAGCAGCGAGGTCACACCTCCTGTTACACAGAGCGAAAGCACACTGACAAAACACACCTCGCACAAAAACAGCCTTCGCCTCAACAGGCTTCGGTGCACTAAACTAGCGAAGTATGCAACGCGAGCTCAAGCAAAAGCACAGGAAAACAGGGCTTCGCCGCTTGAACAAGGAACACAGAAAATGAACTCTCTGGATGTATTCAATCGAAGTGTGTGGCTACAGGAGCTCAACAGTAAATGCTCAAAGTGTTAAATGTTACCTACCGAGCCCCCATATTTATAGCCCACAGTTCACCCAAAGGAATTGACTACACTACCCCTAGGGTTTACATTCATTTTGTCTCTACAGAACTAAGGGGTACAAAAGGTAGTCCACCTTTATTCTGGAGGCTTCTCTGTCAGCTTTGCAGAGGGGACAGTGTCAGCCTTTTACAGAACAGACAGTGTCAGCCTTTGCAGTCTTTGACTTTCTGGAACCTCCCTTCGCACGCGAGGGGTGCGGTAGCTTCGGTGAGAAGCCTTGAGCCTGGTGGCCTTCGCTTCACCGAAGTCAGTCTCCGATACACTGACGGTTTTGAGCCGAAGCCGTCAAAGCTCCTTGGGCCTTCGCACCAACACCTCCGGAGTGGACCACCACGACTTCGCAGCTACTCCCAGCTCGAACTCCGTCCGTCCGTTTACCGAAGCCATGCAGGCCGAAGCACCTCAAGTCATCCTCACTCCGAAGCCCCACCTTCGGAATACCACCCTTCGAAGTCCCTCCTTCGTCCAAGGCCTCCGCATGAAGCATTCCATGAGCACTTCATCGCAGTGTCTCTCCCCGAGCACACTCCTCGACGAGCCTCACCCGGACCATGCCTTCGATGCACCTCGACTTCTGAGACCTTCGTCGGGCACCTTCGAGTGTCTCCCTCCGGAGCACACTTCGAACACCTTGCCTCCGCAGAGGACTTCTTCCAACCAACTCCGAAGTCACTCCATTCGGAGTACCTCACCTCCGAGGACTTTGTCTCGGAGTACCTTCAGCCGGAGCCACGCTCCTCACTCTCTGCCTTCACCTGGCGCGCCTCGACCCGAGGACCGACCCGGACCACCTTCACAGCCACCGTGACGGAGCTCCCCGCTCCCCTGGCATCAAGCCTCCTGCTTGACCCAGGTTCACCTGGCTCGAACCTTGTCCATCGCCTCCGAAGTCCCTGCGCACCACCGACAAGCAAACAAGTGTATCCAGTACTCCGGAGACCTCTCCGGGTTAGCAACCTCCGGCACACACTCCGGTGTACCGCCCAAAGTACCGAACCCTTCGGTACGAACCCAGTCACGCGTACTGTCGGACCCCTCCGACAGGCACACTCCGCTGCACAGCTGCAGCAAGCAAACACCGAACACCCTTCGGTGAAACCACCTCCGAACACCCTTCGGAGGTACCACCTCCGAAGCCCCTTCGGAGGTACCCTTCGAACAGAGGGTAAAAAGCCTGTCAATCACTCATCACAAAACACCGAAACCAACCCTTGGTTTCTCACATATACTCCCTCCGTTCACTTCTAAATGACATATTTGACTTTTATCTCAACGTTTGATCACTCATTTTATTCAAAAAATGTATACAAATATACAAAAAATATAAGTTATACTTGAAGCACTTTCACTAATAAAACAAATTATAACAAAATAAATGATATTTCAAAAAGTTTTTTGAATAAGACGAATGGTCAAACGTTGAGATAAAAGTCAACTGCGTAATTTAAAAGTGAACAGATAGAGTATGAGCTAATAATTAGTTCTAGCTAACAGTTAGTTTTAGTCCATCCAAACGGGCCTTAAATAAGACTAAACTTTAGTCTTTAAAAATAAGCAAGACTAATCCAAAAATACCCTTAGACGCACTCTTATACACTAATCGAAACAGGAAAATAATTACTTCAAATTAATATGACGGCACGCATAACAGTACTATCTTATTTAAGCAAAGCAGCAAATTAAATGTGTTTTAACCGGATGTGACTTGAAATCCTAGCTTGAACCCTTGCATATATATATATATATATATATATATATATATATATATTGTAATAAAAAGATTAGAAATTCATGATAGAGTTCTTCAACATGTGTATACTATATATACTACGTATGTAGTTATGTTGATTAGAGTGTTCCTTGGAAAAGCATTTAGTAGAGAGACGGTCAGTTAAGAGAAGTACATGCCGAGAATTAATCAATTCATAGGTATAGTTTTGTGAAAACTCATTTTGAACTACTGATATATATGGTCTTTGAAAATACTATGTTTTGATTTCAAAGTTTGAAAAGTTTAACCCAAATCTCATCGAAGAAGAAGATCAACTTATGTTAACGAGCTAGCTCGGCTCGGCTCGTTAATGTAATGAGCAGAAAACCTAGCTCGGCTCGGCTCAATCCAGCTTGCGAGCTAGCTCGTTTAGCTCACGAGCCAACTATTTAAAAGATGATTAAATAATAAATATTCAAATAATCACATATCAAGCATCAAAATATGAAATGAATAGAATACATAAGGTTTCAAAAATTAAACATCCATAGTTCCATCACTATTTCCATCACTATTTCTATGATGACATCAAAGTCATCATCACACATATATTTGTTCCATACTTTTTATACGATGATTCTATAGGTCATAATAATAAATTTATAATAGCAAGTAAATAAGTAATAACTAGACATTAACAAATAAAATATAAAATAATGAGTCTCATACTCTAAGATGGTGTTTTGTTACCGCTTTAATAAGTTGGCTCGACTACTTAAGCTCGCGAGCCAGCTCGAACTCGCTCGTTATACTAACGAACTAAAACATCAGCTCAGCTCGTCGGAAAAATAAAACAGGCCGAGCCAAACCAAATAGGTCATGAGCCGAGCGAGCTAACGAGCGAGTTTTTTTCTATGTCCTAAGTGTACGTGACCAGTAAGGTAAGAGAGATCTGAGTGAAATCTGGGGTATAGTAGAAGCTAAGATAAATTTCCATCACGGCCAACTTGATCGATCGATCCGATCGATTATCGCTGCGGTTATATTAAAAGTCAAGAGCAAGGTAAATCGATTTGTATCTTTGACTAATCATATCATGGTATTTCAATTCAGATTTGCAAGCTCAACCTCGACCAGACTAAATTACTTACTTATCTACAACTTCTCGCAGCCTGTACGTACCTTTTTAAATATGAAAAAGTTTAAATTCCTTTGTTCCTACGTACTGTATGTAACAAGCATTATATATATATATATGTGTGTATGTAATGTATGTGTATATATATGCGGCTCCCGTTTGAATGAAAGTTTAGCCCCTGTAACATCGAATATTCAGATGTTAATTAGAAAGGTTGAACATAAGTTAATTATAAAACAAATTGCAGAATCCTATAGCTAGTCTAATTCACGAGACGAACCAATTGCAGAATCCTATAGCTAGTCTAATTCACGAGACGAACCTATTAGACCTAATTACTTCATGATTTGACAATGTGGTGCCACAGTAAAAATATGTTAATGATTGGTTAATTAGGTTTAATAAATTCGTCTCACAAATTAGTCTAAATGTTCTACAATTAGTTTTATAATTAACACATACATATTTAATACTTCTAATTAACATTCAAACATTCGATACGAGAGATCCAAACATCCGATATGACAGCAGCTAAACTTTAACCGCAGCTAAGAAACAGCTCAACTAATACGTCCCAATACCAAATCGTGAATCTTGACCGACCATTCGTGTGAAATTGTACTTGGGTTCGTCTGAAATCGCACGTTGACTGCATTCAACGGTGTAAGTGTATCCATCGCAGCGCCGGCCGTACGAGAGAGGCCACACACACATGGCAGTGTCGATATCTCTCGCGAGGACGACGACGCGAGAGAAATCCAGGCTTCACAGTCACAGCACAGAAGGTTCCTCCTAAGCTAGCTGCCGCTCTGCTCAACCTGCAGCTCACGCGTGTTCTTGGCTCGTCAACGGAGCAGAACCAGATTGACCAGGAAGGGATTTCTCATTTCTCGACCGATCGGCGTCGCCTGCATGGATGATTTCGATTGGTCAAGTCCACGAGATGATTATCGAGCTAACAAGGGGACAGGACAAGCACATGCACATCTCAGTTTCTGACTGACCGATCGAACGGAGGAATTCAGACAACGGCAGCCAATCGCCTACTGTATTCAGGAATCAGGACTGGTTTGTTCTAGTGCCCTACCATACCAACCAATTTGGCAGCAGTGTCAAATCTTGGACAAGTTTTATTACTTCTAAATTTTGGCAGGGTAGAATCAACAAGAAAGATTTTGATTTTGGTAGGATAATAGACCAAACTAGCTTATAGATGAAGATGTCATTCAGATAAGATATCTTAGCTGCAGGGTTCAGAATGCAGTAAGCAGGGTGGAATGTTCTTAATTCGTAGGGAAAATTTTATTAAGATGGAAAATGAAACAACAACTGCGAAGAAAATGCTCTCAAAGTGAAAGTGATCTGGATTTGGACCCAGTTCAGCTTCTTCACACCAAGCAGAACATTTGCATTTCTGAAACAAGTAAAAGTATCAGCTTTACATGTACAAAACAGACATTGATGCTTGGAGTTTGCAGCGTGATGAAATGATAATATAAACAATCATCCATAAAATTTCAACACGCAATTTCACTTTTACAGAAACGGAATCTTGTAATTGCAAAGTGCAGAGTGCGTAAGTTGCAGGTCAGCCACGGTCCACCTGGGCAATTCCTCGCCATCTAGGGCTTGAAAGGGTTTATAAATACTTGAGCCCATTAGGAAAAATCCCAAAATCGTGGGCCGGCGATGGCAGCAATCCGAAGAAGTTGAAGAAAAATCCGGAAAAAAATCAAATCTTTTGGTAAACCAAGAACTAGAACAGAAGGAAAAGCATTTCACACCCAAGAAACCACACCACCCAGTGACCTCAAAAAGATCGCTGCATTTCCCCACATGAAGTACGAATTTGGGTCCAAGAAACGATCTTGGAGAGGGGAAGGCTCACCGGCGCCGTCGGGCAGACATGCGCGCCCGCGGCCCGCATGCATACTCCCTCTGCTCCACATTGCAGGCCCCGCGCGCGCAGATGCACTTCATCTCAGGGAAAGCCAGCCGGGGCACGGCACGGCGGCGGCGGCGGCGGCGCAAAAGCACTTGTTGCAAAGGGAAGCGGGTCCTCTGCGACGGCGCGACCCTTTCTGTGAGTTAGCGTGAATCTGGGCCATTCATCCAGGAAACTACGGCTGGGCACTCGTTGGATTAAAAATCTCAGCTTTGCAAACTTCTTACTCTTCTTTGATCTAGCCAATGTCTTCTAGTTTTTGGATTTTAATTTATTTTCAGATTTTATAGTTACTAAGTTCGGTGAGTTTAGAATCTGAATCATTTATTTTCGTTTCAGATTTTAGAAATAGTTGTAGCCATCAGACCGCTATAAGATTCTTCAGTTTGACAAAAAATGTAGATTTTTCATTACGAGTAATTACCGAATTTACAAACAAATATCCAAAATAAAAAACATTGGATTCTCTAGATTTTTGTGAGCTAAATAATATACGATAATCAAAGCCATTCATTTATAAAGTCATAAGCAAGATCCGATTTTGTTACATGACATTATTGTAATCACATGTTTACAAGTAGCTTTAGATTTAGATTTAGATTTTTTTACAAAGAGAATACTCTCGACGAATCATATGCACTCTGGCAAAGTGGCTGTTTCCGGTAGTGATTAGTGTCTTAATTAACCTGGGAATCATTTACAAGTGTAACAAGCAAATTCTCATGACGCTATACCAAACTATTCATCTTGTAAGACCACTGAAAATTATTTTAAAATTAAAATTCAAAATTAGCTTAGTTAGGAAGGCTCTTGACGTTGAAAACAGAATACTACCAATACATATGAACTAGTCAGAGGCATGTGCTTTGCAACAAAAACTTATTTTGCAACAGAATATTTGCGTAAAATTAATGTTTCTGTATGATTTTTTAGAAATCTAAGTGTTTTTTACATAAAATTTGTACATCCGCGTAAAAATAAAGAAATTAAAAAACTGAATTGCAAAAATATATTTTTTTATTTTTTATTTTTTCTCATTCTTTTCGGTTGCTACATGCATGCGTGCCCATTTTTCCAGTTGCTGCATGCGTTGTGCGGCCGGGAGTTTGTGCGCACGGTCCGTGGCGTGCGGCCGGACGGTTCGGTCAGGCGGTTTTTATAGGGTATAAGTTTTGGCCGGTTTTTTATGGGATGTGGGAAGACACGAACGGTGGGTTGCGGACGGAGGATACGGAAATCTGGACGCTTTATAATAGTAGAGATGTGTTCGACCAATGCACCAATAAATCAGTTAGAAAAGTCATGTAAAGTTCAACATCTCAATAAATTTAAGCCCTAATCTAAGGAAGCCTTCCATTGGTCTGGACTTCTTTTTGGTGAAAAAGATGTATCCTTGGTTTAATACAAAACTATATATTATTACCTTTTTATAGTTGACTCTCGTTAATAAAATTAGGGTCTATTTGCAGAGGTTCGTATTCTAATTATAACTTGAAGAAGCTAGTAATTTTTATTTTTTTTACATTCTAGTGTATTTTCAGACTATACATATACGATTATTGAGTCTCATATTTTAGAACAAGAATCTAGATTGTTTAGAAAACATTTAGGTTATATGGAAGTAATAAACCCTCAAATGTACCTCTAATTATAGAGGCAAACCTTTAGTGGCAGATTGTACCGTGATCTGTCACTAATCGGAGTGTTCTGTCTTTAGTGACGGGTCCGATTTAGATCCATCACTAATGATATAATATTATTGACGTGTGTAAAATATTATGTCACTACAAGTGTATTATACTGGCGTGCGTCTTTTATCCATCAGTAAAACTACGTCGGTTACTAAAGACCATTTCCGTGGCGGTCGGTTAAGTGTGCAACAAATGGACAGTACATATACATATATATGTATAGTAAATTGAGACATGTGCAAAGCACACAGATGGAGAAACCAGATGCATGCATGAATAAACCACACACTTGCTCCGGTTAGTGTCATGATGTAATTAAACAATAAGTGGTTTTCACTGAAATGCTGAAATGGTGTGGCTGATGAATCACTTACGTGGTAACCTAATTGAGGGCATCTGCTGCCTACCATCTTGAGAGACGACCACACCAGAAAACCGTCACTCTCTCTTGTGATGTGAACGTACATTTTCTCATCAATTCGATCATGAGAGGACCCAAGTTGACAGCCTTTGCTTTGCTACACCCTACCTCTTGTGTAAAAGTTTGCGAATCTAGAACCAAATTAAATTATGTTTGTTTCAGCTCCAGATTATAACAATCCAACTTTTTTTCATAAAATGAAACAAACAGAGTAATTTATTATGTCAACTTATTATAATTTGAAGTACAAATTATAACAATTCAATAAACTGATAAAACCTAGATTTTTTTATAAACTAGATTGTTATAACTCGCGAAGAAAAAAACTTGACCTTTTATTTTAACACCGGAGGTTGTCTATGGAGCGGTCATGTCACATCACAACCTCACCTGACATGACAATTAAATAAATGGAGAGATGCTATATCCGTACAAATGATGTGATTGTCGTCCCGATTTATTGTACTATATAAAATATTAAATATGATTTAATATTATAATATTATAGAACATAATAAATATATTGGAATACGAGTGAATGCGGAAAATATGTGTTTGAATGAAATGTAGGAAAAACTATAAAAAAAATTAAAAGAGATATAGAGATAAGGGGGCATTGCTTCTGAACTATCAATGGTAGATTATTTACATGAGCTCTTAACTCATTTTAAACACTTTATTTCACGTTTTTATAAACCAAACTTTTCAAACTTTAACTAATTTTATAGAAAAATATATCAACAACTATATCGTCAAATTAGTTTTATTAAATACATCATGATTAAATATTTGTTAGCACTGTATATATTTCATATTATAGATGTTAACATGTTTTTCTTTAATTTTAATAAAAAATAGCTTATAAAAAGTTTAACTTGCAATGAAAAGAGAGAAGGGCTACACAACATCTTACCAATGTACTTCCTGCGTTTTAAAATATAAATCATTTTAATCTTATCTAGATTCATTTATAAATTGATGAATATATATATATATATATATTATAGATCTATAGATAAGTCTAAACATGATAAAAAAATGACTTGCATTCTGAAACGGTTCTGAAACGGAGGAAGTATAAAACATAAATAGAAAAGGGTCTCTAAGACTTGAGAGGCTGAGTAGCTTTCTTTGTTTTCTATAAGCTAAAGAAATAATTGATTTTTTTTTGGAGACATGTACACAAATCACCAGATATCTCTAAACTCTTGGAAAGGTACTGTTCATCTCACCAAGGCTGACATTTTTCATATGTTTATCATTTATCCACTGTGTTTTAAAAATATGAGAGTAGACGAAAACATATGATACATAAACCTAAAAGAAAAAGATATAAAAATGACTATAAGTTCTAAAATAATATATCTAGAAAATAATTGAAATATATAAAACGAATTATATATGAAATCGATGCATTATTGTGTGGCAAATTCCTTGGCAAATGGTCCATGCCAATATGTCATTGATAAGCAGCCTGACACAATATTATTGCTCCTAGTAGGAGTTAGGGCATCTGATGAATGAAAGGCAGAGGAAATTTTTGTGACAACAGAATATTCTTTCCAATTATATGTATTTTAGTTGGCCATCAATGATTTTGTTGTTAACACACATAAAAGAAAGGAAGGGCCACTTGTACACGTGAACAAGTTAGGACCGGATCCCATCAGATCTCCGACGTTGAGAGCATGCTCAATTAAAATCAGGCTTGTATACAAACCTATGGTTGATAAACTCGGGAAGGTTACGTTCTCGACCGGAATCTAGATAATGCACTTGGCGAAGAATTGCACGCTCGGCGATTTTGTATTTTCTTGTCCAATTTAGATTTTCCCCCTAAATTATAAAACGCACACAATATAATCCATAAATTAATATAAATTAACTAATTTGTGCTCCAAACAATTGCTTCTAATAATTTTAAGCTAGCTAGCTCTCCAAACAAACCCTAAAAAAAGAATATATCCATCTGGACATCTCTGCTTACATCTTGATAACATCATCTAGCTCCTATCGCTTTTGTAAACAATACAATCTAACGTTGCCAAACTTCAATAGCAATGAATTTTATATATTATGCCCTAAGCAACCTTGGAAGAACAATATTCAACGACGAAACTCTCGCTGAAAACCATCCATCACCAAAAATTATAATTAAAATTATTCCTGGAAAAAGGATTCTTTATGTACTATTTTCCAAGTGAATTAAAATCACCAAGGATCAAACAAGAAAATTACAATAATAATTAATCTGGGATAAACATATTCAAAAGGGGAGCATTATATTTCAAACCCCATATAATTAAGTACTGCAATAATATACATAGCCCCCAATGTATAACCCCTATTTATATTTCATGCTAGCTAGCTCCCTTGTGAACTATTCATTAATTGAACTGTTAATCAGATGTATATTAGCTTAACATAATTAAACATCCACAAATATAATCCTCCCAAAGTACAGGCATAAAGCTCAAAGTGGCACACCTAATCCCCAAATGGTCCTCACTCTCACTCTCACTGCACCTACTACTCCTCTCCCATCTCATCAGTTATCACCACGGCAAAATACATAATGTCTCCATCCATCCTTGCCTTGAAAAATTAGGTAAGTTATAAGACAGCAAGTTGTTTTGACATGCGCAGCAATTAATTAATTAAGCTGATGTTTTCCCGAGAGATTGAGATTTTATTTGCTTTATGATAGGACAACTCGCCTGCCAAAGTTAAGATTAACAGGTCCACACATAAATACGTGTGTATATATATATATATATATATACAAATGCTATTCTACATCGATGTAGAATGGAGAGTCAGGATTGGGTGGGGCGTAGGGACACTCTAAGGTGGACACGGTTGGGTTGGTCGGTGTAGAATAGCCCGTATATAGTGTAGAATAGCGTTTCCATGTGTATGTATATATATATATATATATATATTGTGTGTTTTGAGGAAGCAATTAAAAAGCATGATTGATTGATTGATTAATCTAATCTCCGTGTTAAACCTGCAGCAGCTAGCTAGATTGTAATAATTGTGTTTCTGCTATCTAGCTACGACTAGATAAGCTCAATTTAATTCGATACTCAAAACGGTAGGCATTAAGAGTACCGTTTTAGTTATCATACTGGTAAATATTCGTTATTTCAGTTAATTTGGTCTTTCCTATTCATATGAGATATTTGGTCTAGCTTCTACTCTTACAACTATTTTGTTAGAGTAATTTTACGGTTCTTGAGAAGATATTAGAAAAATTACATTTTTCGGTATTAATTTTAACACCTCCTAATACACGAGGTACAAAGAGATACTAAAATTAATACTGAAAATTCTGGTATCTCTTCGGGGACGGTAAAATTCCTCAATCTTTTAACTTTATCTTAAACAATAAAGTATCTGTTGGAATTTTTGCTAAGTGCAATAATTATTTTGAAAAAATATTCAGCACTTCATTATATATTTAGATTAAATATAAAATATATGTTCGGCCTTCTACTATCAAATAAGGATGAAAGTTGAGAGGATGGAAACAGTCATGAAAGTAGGATCCACCTATCGATCTTTCGATTCGATGATATAAAAATAAAATATAAATAATATAATATTTAGAGTCTGTTGGATAGTAATAAAATTAAATTATTAAATTTTATTTAGATGACTCATTATATAAAATAGCAACTCTTTGGGAGATGGCTCTAAGTAGTAGGATAGACATAGTAGCAGTAATAGAAACGGAAGCAAAATTAGTAGCAGAATTAGAAACATAGGTAGTAGTTATAATTAAAATTTCTCAACTACATTGGGTAGGGTAGGAGGAGACTGATGGTTACAGTCCACCTAGCTAGGAAATTTCAATTCCACACACAAAAAAATCTGACATATTATGGCGTTGTTTGGTTGCCGGTCATATTTTACCATTCGACCTAAGGTTAGGTAAGTTTGACTACACTAGTAATTGTTTGGTTAATACCATAAATTGTGGCAAGATTCTCTTTGGTCCCACATGTTAATGATTTAAAAAAGTTTGACAAAATTTTCTTAGGCTTGCCAAAGTGTGGCAAAGATTTTGATAACCCCACCTTAGATAAATGTGACATTTTTTATTGGTAAATGATGGCTAGCAACCAAATATGTCCTATATTTCGATTTATGTGCGGCCGATAGATAAACAATTTTGGTTGAAAGTTTTAAAAATTGAAATCATTTAAGTTCACAAATTAAATGATGAAGTAGTCTCAAATTTATACGAAAATTATAGATCTCAATGAGATATACTTGGAAGTTTTTAACTGAAAATCATTTAGAGCCTAAAATTAATTAGAAGATTCAGATTAGGAGAACATTGATAAAAATCACTTTTTTATAGAACCACCTGTGTTTTTTGTCGCTAAAGAGAAACCGCTTATAAAAACAAGAATATGTTCTTATCGAAAAATCATAACTATTATCATATAAATTATATAGGGACAAACTTTATATAAACACTGCGTATCTCAATGTCGATGAGGTCTACAACTTTGTTGGCAAAAAAGAATAAAAATATATTGTTTAATTTTAAAATTGAGCAGTAAATCAAACGCACACGTACAAATGAAATAATGGTATATATATATATATATATATATATACAAATGCTATCCTACACCACGGGTATAGAATAACTATTCTACCGAAAAATCTACTACTGAGAAAAATATAGTATTCAATTGTTATTCTACTGAAAAAATCTATTACTGAAAGTAGTCGGTGTAGAATAATTATTCTACACAGATGGTGTAGAATAGCGCTCCCGTATATATATATATATATATATATATACATATATATATATGCAATGAGTCACGTGGTGCGCGTGTATGACATCGTAATAGAAAAACAGTTGTGACAATATTATCATCTCGTACTATACGTGTCGTACGTGTGAACATGATCGGTAAGAACAACGCACGCATGCAACAGTCGCCCGTACGTACTATTGCCACCATGAAAAATCAAAGAAATATCGTCGTAACATATAAACAATTCATACAAACTAAACAGTTAGTAAAATATAATATTCATAATTAAATTTGCAAGGACATTATAATTTTTTATTATTATATGTAATCTAAATTTAATTTTATGGATATTTATTTTTAATTTTAATTCAGTACAAATTATAGTTTCCAAGTAATTTGAATTTAAGTGCGCATTTAGCAAGAAAGCAAATAAAGAAAGTG
The DNA here is from genome assembly GCA_019279435.1 of Zizania palustris. Lineage (NCBI taxonomy): Eukaryota > Viridiplantae > Streptophyta > Magnoliopsida > Poales > Poaceae > Zizania > Zizania palustris. The sequence continues at coordinate 29,230,730 of JAAALK010000081.1, read as the reverse complement.
AATTAAATCTTACAAACATTATATTTGAATTTTCGAAGAAACAAAAATTTCCGTACGCTTTAATTGTAATCGTGTATTTGTGTAAGAAATAAAATAAGGAAAATTCATGGTGAATTTAAGTAATAACTAAATTAAAAAAGGAAATAAAATTTACATGGTATATCATACACATTAATTTGGTAGGTATAGGTTATGATTTGGAATTAATTATAGGAGCCAACTAAATTTATATGGCAAGCGCTCGTGTACACATTTAAGTAAGAAACAAACTAATTTGCATGAGTGATCAATATAAACAAAGTCTTAATTAGTTATTTAAAAATAGTGCTAATATATATGAAAGTTGACATAAATGACTTGTCATGCAAAACGAGGTCACCAAATGAAGCACTGTCGTACAATGAACACTTGACATACGAATAGACATACAATCTTTGACATGAATGAAGGACTGAGATTTATCAGCAGATGAGTAAACACGACGAATGAAAGGTTATGATTTATCAAACGAGTGATGCGTTCGTCAATTATATAACATATACGGTGTATATACGGTGTAGATAAGTCTCCACGTTTAGAAGGAGGCGGTACGATCAATAGAGATAAAATTAATCAGCTCACAAATTCACAGGCATGACGCGAGGTATTAATTAATTGTCCAATCGATCGTAACAAAATTCCGTAAACACGCATCGTGCGAAATTAATGAGGAACGAGCGAGCAAATTTCTTCAGTAACGACGACGACACTGATGGATTATGATGCATCGATCGTCGATCCTCTCCCTCTCACAGTCCTCTATCTCGTACTTGCTATAGTACCAATAATAATCTTTTCGGGTGCACCAATATATTGTTGCAAAAATAATTAAATTCTAGCGCACACGTGACAAAAAGGTATTTGATTGGTACTCTATGGAGTGTCATCCCTAGCTAAGCTTGCTTATGGATGTCATAATTTATATTAAGTGTATGAATGGTTAATTAAGTGGATGTGACGAGTTAATTTGTTATTTGGTTGCAAAGATATAACATCTTTAATAAATATTCTTCTTTGACCATGTACATACGTATAGTCCCCAAACTAAACAGCAAAGAAAAAGATAAGAGAAATTTCACGGTTCTTAAAGATGTACTAAAATTAACGCTGAAATTTCTAAAAAATACTATGTAAAATCACTCAAAAAAATCTAACAAATTAAAAAACAGGCGGCCAAATTAGATTCATTACTGGACACAACAGCTAGGCAAGTTGGCAAATAGTCATGTCAAGTATACTTACCGGTTGTTCGATCTTTAGGGTATTGTCTATTGAGATTGGTATACTGAATGCATATTCTCCATTTTCTATTTTTTATAAGGATTAGGTTTGTTACCCAGTCAAGATGATACATTTCTTTTATGAACCCGACTGCTAGCAATCGGGTAACTTCTTTGATGGCCTCTTTACGTTTTTGGACGAATCGACACATCTTTTTTTTTACCGGCTTAGCAGTTGGGTAGACGTGGAGTTCATGCTCGATCATCTCCCTTGGTACGCCCGACATGTCAGAGAGTTGCTAGGCGAAAATGTCGATATTGGCGCAGAGAAAGCTTATGAGTGCACTTTCCTATTTAGGATTCAGCGCAGTCCCGATCAGCATGGTCTTGGAGGGGTCGATATCCAATAGCTGAATAGTCTTGTACTCAACCGACAAAGAAGATATGCCCAACATTGGTGGTGTGGCGATTAAGAGCTCAGTGTTGGTGATCAGTGTAGTTTTGGCCGCTTGGATGGTCTCCTCCATATGAACAGATATGTCAGCCGCCTCCACAAAGCGAGACTATCACGCTCGCAGGCGTGAGAGGTGATGACATCCCCCTTGATTGAAAAAGCTCCATCCGATCTAGAATTTTAAGGACCAAGTATGTGTAGTGGGGGACGACCATGACTTGGTGAGGGATGGCCCATCGAGCATAGCGTGGTAGGTGGTCTCGAAGTCGGTGATGTATAATTTGATGTGCTCGATGTGGTAATTGTCCCGAGTCCCGGACGTCACCAGAAGGGTGAGGGTGCCAAGCGAGACGATCCTGTAGAATAATGTGTTTGTTTTCTCTAGCACCTTCATGTCGATGTCGAGCACTACGAGCATCCCCTTGAACAACACATCGATTAAAGTTAAATAATGGTATGCAAGTCAATTGGTCTAGTGGTGCATGCACATGTATGATCTGTAAAAAATAATTGTGACAATTTTATCATAGTACCTTGAACAACACATCAATGCTAGTTAAATAATAGTATGCAAGTCAACTGGTCACATGTGGTCCCATGGTGCATGCGCGTGTATGAGTCGTAAAAAAGAGATAATTTTACCATAGTACCTTGAACAACACATGGATGTAAATTAAATAATGGTATGCAAGTCAACTAATTGGTCACGTGGTCTCGTGGTGCGTGCACGTGTATGAGTCGATCGTAAAAATAGTGACGATTTTACCATAGTACCTTGAACAACACGTCGATGCAAGTTAAATAATGGTATATGCAAGTAAACTAACTGGTCAAGTGGTCATGTGGTGCATGTGCACATATGAGTCGAAAAAAATGATAATTTTACCATAGTACCTTGAACAACACATCAATGCAAGTATGCAATTCAACTAATTGGTCACGTGGTCCTATGTTGCATGCGTATGTATGAGTCATAAAAAGATGATAATTTTATCATAGTACCTTAAACAGCATATCGATGTAAGTTAAATAATGGTATATGCAAGTAAACTAATTGGTCACGTGGTCACGTGGTGCATGTGCATGTGTGAGTCGTAAAAATGATAATTTTACCATAGTACCTTGAACAACACATCGATGCAAGTTAAATAATGGTGTGTAAGTCAACTAACCGGTCACTTGGTCCTGTGATCCATGCGCGTGTATGAGTTCTAAAAAACAGCTATAATATTTCCGTAGTTCATCATACATATGAACATGATCGATCGGCACGAAACAACGTCAACTTAACAGTCTATTCGATCGTTAATTACATCAATGCGCCTACATATAATAAGCCCCCACGTTTAGAACGATCGATCGAGATAAAACCTAGCTACTCACAAATTCACCGGCACGACGTACGCGAGGTATTAATTATTAATCGTCCGCTCGACGATCGTAATAAAATTCCGTAAACATCTTGCGAAATTAATGAGGAGCATCGAATCATGACGACTAGCTAGCTAGCTCATGGATGTCCTAATTTACATTAAGTGTACGGTTAATTAAGTATTTGGTTGCAAAGATATATATAAAACATCTTTAATAAATATTCCTTTTTGGCCACCCACACGAGACCACTCCCAAGTACAAACATATCTCACGTGTGTAGATTGATAGTCCCAACAAACCAAACCACTAAGAAAAACCCAGCAAAAAGCAGCAGGCGGCCAGATTGGATCCATTACGTGGCCAGACACACCACGTACACTGTCAGCTGAGCTAGGCAAGTTGCAAATAGTAAGCACGCAGTCATGTCAAGTGTACCTACGACGCGCAGTAACGATTAGAAATTGATCCGATTCTCCGTCCACACCGAAAGGGAGTTTTATCTATACCCAAAAACTAACCCAAGAGTTAATAAAGGATTCTCTCCACTATTTAAGTTGGATCAACTCTCTCTCCACAATCAAGGTGAGACTATTCCAACTAGGGATGGCAACGGGGAGAAATCCCCGGCGGGGAGGGGTCCCGGTCCCCGTCCCGCTAGACAAAAAATTCTCCCTTCCCCGTCCCCGTCCCCGGCTTCGGGGATAGATTTTCCCCATCCCCGCTCCCCGTTGGGGATTCGGGTACCCGTCGGGGAGAAAATCCCCGTTTAAGTATATATATATATACACATATATATACATATACATATATATATACATATACATACACACACATATATATACATATAGATATATACACACAAACATATACACACATACACATACATATACATACATATGTATATATATATAATATGGACTCACATTTAATTTTCGCGAGTATATTAACGGGGAACGGGGATGGGGAGTAGAGGAACGTCTCCATCCCCGCTTCACCCGACGGGGATAGATTTTTCCCCGTTTGTCCCCCCGCGGGGATGAGATTTCTCCATACCCGTCCCCTAATAGAGGAAATCCCCGTCGGGTATTGGGGAACGGGGCCCCATTGCCATCCCTAATTCCAACAATTTTTCCTCCGTCACACCTTGGTATCTTTTGTCCTGACTGCGCCACATGGTCCACCTGGCCTAGGCTATGATATCATTTGTTGGCCCACATAGGAAAAATTGATCCAACCTTCGACAACCTTGTCTATACCCCAAAAGCTAGTCTAAGAGGTGAAGTACTCACCCTATTATTTAAGTTGGATCAATTCTCTCTCCACAAATAAGAGCCCGTTTGAATGGACTAAAACTAATTGTTAGTTAGAACTAATTATTAGCTAACTAATAATTAGTTTACCTATGTTTGGATACTTTGGACTAATATCTTAAAAAAGAGTAAATAAAGTGGCTCCCGTATGTATGTATATATATATATATATATATATATATATATATATATATATATATATATATATATATATGCAATGAGTCACGTGGTGTGCGTGTATGACATCGTAATAGAAAAACAGTTGTGACAATATTATCATCTCGTACTATACGTGTCGTACGTGTGAACATGATCGGTAAGAACAACGCACGCATGCAACAGTCGCCCGTACGTACTATTGTCACCATGAAAAATCAAAAGAAATATCGTCGTAACATATAAACAATTCATACAAACTAAACAGTTAGTAAAATATAATATTCATAATTAAATTTGCAAGGACATTATAATTTTTTATTATTATATGTAATCTAAATTTAATTTTATGGATATTTATTTTCAATTTTAATTCGGTACAAATTATAGTTTCCAAGTAATTTGAATTTAAGTGCGCATTTAGCAAGAAAGCAAATAAAGAAAGTGAATTAAATCTTACAAACATTATATTTGAATTTTCGAAGAAACAAAAATTTCCGTACGCTTTAATTGTAATCGTGTATTTGTGTAAGAAATAAAATAAGGAAAATTCATGGTGAATTTAAGTAATAACTAAATTAAAAAAGGAAATAAAATTTACATGGTATATCATACACATTAATTTGGTAGGTATAGGTTATGATTTGGAATTAATTATAGGAGCCAACTAAATTTATATGGCAAGCGCTCGTGTACACATTTAAGTAAGAAACAAACTAATTTGCATGAGTGATCAATATAAACAAAGTCTTAATTAGTTATTTAAAAATAGTGCTAATATATATGAAAGTTGACATAAATGACTTGTCATGCAAAACGAGGTCACCAAATGAAGCACTGTCGTACAATGAACACTTGACATACGAATAGAGTACATACAATCTTTGACATGAATGAAGGACTGAGATTTATCAGCAGATGAGTAAACACGACGAATGAAAGGTGATGCGTTCGTCAATTATATAACATATACGGTGTATATACGGTGTAGATAAGTCTCCACGTTTAGAAGGAGGCGGTACGATCAATAGAGATAAAATTAATCAGCTCACAAATTCACAGGCATGACGCGAGGTATTAATTAATTGTCCAATCGATCGTAACAAAATTCCGTAAACACGCATCTTGCGAAATTAATGAGGAACGAGCGAGCAAATTTCTTCAGTAACGACGACGACACTGATGGATTATGATGCATCGATCGTCGATCCTCTCCCTCTCACAGTCCTCTATCTCGTACTTGCTATCGTACCAATAATAATCTTTTCGGGTGCACCAATATATTGTTGCAAAAATAATTAAATTCTAGCGCACACGTGACAAAAAGGTATTTGATTGGTACTCTATGGAGTGTCATCCCTAGCTAAGCTAGCTTATGGATGTCATAATTTATATTAAGTGTATGAATGGTTAATTAAGTGGATGTGACGAGTTAATTTGTTATTTGGTTGCAAAGATATAACATCTTTAATAAATATTCTTCTTTGACCATGTACATACGTATAGTCCCCAAACTAAACAGCAAAGAAAAAGATAAGAGAAATTTCACGGTTCTTAAAGATGTACTAAAATTAACGCTGAAATTTCTAAAAAATACTATGTAAAATCACTCAAAAAAATCTAACAAATTAAAAAACAGGCGGCCAAATTAGATTCATTACTGGACACAACAGCTAGGCAAGTTGGCAAATAGTCATGTCAAGTATACTTACCGGTTGTTCGATCTTTAGGGTATTGTCTATTGAGATCGGTATACTCAATGCATATTCTCCATTTTCTATTTTTTATAAGGATTAGGTTTGTTACCCAGTCAAGATGATACATTTCTTTTATGAACCCGACTGCTAGCAATCGGGTAACTTCTTTGATGGCCTCTTTATGTTTTTGGACGAATCGACACATCTTTTTTTTGACCGGCTTAGCAGTCGGGTAGACGTGGAGTTCATGCTCGATCATCTCCCTTGGTACGCCCGACATGTCAGAGAGTTGCTAGGCGAAAATGTCGATATTGGCGCAGAGAAAGCTTATGAGTGCACTTTCCTGTTTAGGATTCAGCGCAGTCCCGATCAGCATGGTCTTGGAGGGGTCGACATCCAATAGCTGAATAGTCTTGTACTCAACCGACAAAGAAGATATGCCCAACATTGGTGGTGTGGCGATTAAGAGATCAGTGTTGGTGATCAGTGTAGTTTTGGCCGCTTGGATGGTCTCCTCCACATGAACAGATATGTCAGCCGCCTCCACAACGCGAGACTATCACGCTCGCGGGCGTGAGAGGTGATGACATCCCCCTTGTTTGAAAAAGCTCCATCCGATCTAGAATTTTAAGGACCAAGTATGTGTAGTGGGGGACGACCATGACTTGGTGAGGGATGGCCCATCGAGCATAGCGTGGTAGGTGGTCTCGAAGTCGGTGATGTATAATTTGATGTGCTCTATGTGGTAATTGTCCCGAGTCCCGAACGTCACCAGAAGGGTGAGGGTGCCAAGCGAGACAATCCTGTAGAATAATGTGTTTGTTTTCTCTAGCACCTTCATGTCGATGCCGAGCAGTACGAGCATCCCCTTGAACAACACATCGATTAAAGTTAAATAATGGTATGCAAGTCAACTGGTCCAGTGGTACATGCACATGTATGATCCGTAAAAAATAATTGTGACAATTTTATCATAGTACCTTGAACAACGCATCAATGCTAGTTAAATAATAGTATGCAAGTCAACTGGTCACGTGTGGTCCCATGGTGCATGCGCGTGTATGAGTCGTAAAAAAAGAGACAATTTTACCATAGTACCTTGAACAACGCATGGATGTAAATTAAATAATGGTATGCAAGTCAACTAATTGGTCACGTGGTCTCGTGGTGCGTGCACGTGTATGAGTCGATCGTAAAAATAGTGACAATTTTACCATAGTACCTTAAACAACACGTCGATGCAAGTTAAATAATGGTATGCAAGTCAACTAACTGGTCACGTGGTCATGTGGTGCATGCGTATGTATGAGTCGTAAAAATGACAATTTTACCATAGTATATTGAACAACACATCGATGCAAGTATGCAATTCAACTAATTGGTCATGTGGTCCTATGGTGCATGTGTATGTATGAGTCATAAAAAGATGATAATTTTATCATAGTACCTTGAACAACACGTCGATGCAAGTTAAATAATGGTATATGCAAGTAAACTAACTGGTCAAGTGGTCATGTGGTGCATGTGCACATATGAGTCGAAAAAAATGATAATTTTACCATAGTACCTTGAACAACACATCAATGCAAGTATGCAATTCAACTAATTGGTCACGTGGTCCTATGTTGCATGCGTATGTATGAGTCATAAAAAGATGATAATTTTATCATAGTACCTTAAACAGCATATCGATGTAAGTTAAATAATGGTATATGCAAGTAAACTAATTGGTCACGTGGTCACGTGGTGCATGTGCATGTGTGAGTCGTAAAAATGATAATTTTACCATAGTACCTTGAACAACACATCGATGCAAGTTAAATAATGGTGTGTAAGTCAACTAACCGGTCACTTGGTCCTGTGATCCATGCGCGTGTATGAGTTCTAAAAAACAGCTATAATATTTCCGTAGTTCATCATACATATGAACATGATCGATCGGCACGAAACAACGTCAACTTAACAGTCTATTCGATCGTTAATTACATCAATGCGCCTACATATAATAAGCCCCCACGTTTAGAACGATCGATCGAGATAAAACCTAGCTACTCACAAATTCACCGGCACGACGTACGCGAGGTATTAATTATTAATCGTCCGCTCGACGATCGTAATAAAATTCCGTAAACATCTTGCGAAATTAATGAGGAGCATCGAATCATGACGACTAGCTAGCTAGCTCATGGATGTCCTAATTTACATTAAGTGTACGGTTAATTAAGTATTTGGTTGCAAAGATATATATAAAACATCTTTAATAAATATTCCTTTTTGGCCACCCACACGAGACCACTCCCAAGTACAAACATATCTCACGTGTGTAGATTGATAGTCCCAACAAACCAAACCACTAAGAAAAACCCAGCAAAAAGCAGCAGGCGGCCAGATTGGATCCATTACGTGGCCAGACACACCACGTACACTGTCAGCTGAGCTAGGCAAGTTGCAAATAGTAAGCACGCAGTCATGTCAAGTGTACCTACGACGCGCAGTAACGATTAGAAATTGATCCGATTCTCCGTCCACACCGAAAGGGAGTTTTATCTATACCCAAAAACTAACCCAAGAGTTAATAAAGGATTCTCTCCACTATTTAAGTTGGATCAACTCTCTCTCCACAATCAAGGTGAGACTATTCCAACTAGGGATGGCAACGGGGAGAAATCCCCGGCGGGGAGGGGTCCCGGTCCCCGTCCCGCTAGACAAAAAATTCTCCCTTCCCCGTCCCCGTCCCCGGCTTCGGGGATAGATTTTCCCCATCCCCGCTCCCCGTTGGGGATTCGGGTACCCGTCGGGGAGAAAATCCCCGTTTAAGTATATATATATATATACACATATATATACATATACATATATATATACATATACATACACACACATATATATACATATAGATATATACACACAAACATATACACACATACACATACATATACATCTCTACTATTATAAAGCGTCCAGATTTCCGTATCCTCCGTCCGCAACCCACCGTTCGTGTCTTCCCACATCCCATAAAAAACCGGCCAAAACTTATACCCTATAAAAACCGCCTGACCGAACCGTCCGGCCGCACGCCACGGACCGTGCGCACAACCTCCCGGCCGCACAACGCATGCAGCAACTGGAAAAATGGGCACGCATGCATGTAGCAACCGAAAAGAATGAGAAAAAATAAAAAATAAAAAAATATATTTTTGCAATTCAGTTTTTTAATTTCTTTATTTTTACGCGGATGTACGAATTTTATGTAAAAAACATTTAGATTTCTAAAAAATCATACAGAAACATTAATTTTACGCAAATATTCTGTTGCAAAATAAGTTTTTGTTGCGAAGCACATGCCTCTGACTAGTACATATGTATATATATATATAATATGGACTCACATTTAATTTTCGCGAGTATATTAACGGGGAACGGGGATGGGGAGTAGAGGAACGTCTCCATCCCCGCTTCACCCGACGGGGATAGATTTTTCCCCGTTTGTCCCCCCGCGGGGATGAGATTTCTCCATACCCGTCCCCTAATAGAGGAAATCCCCGTCGGGTATTGGGGAACGGGGCCCCATTGCCATCCCTAATTCCAACAATTTTTCCTCCGTCACACCTTGGTATCTTTTGTCCTGACTGCGCCACATGGTCCACCTGGCCTAGGCTATGATATCATTTGTTGGCCCACATAGGAAAAATTGATCCAACCTTCGACAACCTTGTCTATACCCCAAAAGCTAGTCTAAGAGGTGAAGTACTCACCCTATTATTTAAGTTGGATCAATTCTCTCTCCACAAATAAGAGCCCGTTTGAATGGACTAAAACTAATTGTTAGTTAGAACTAATTATTAGCTAACTAATAATTAGTTTACCTATGTTTGGATACTTTGGACTAATATCTTAAAAAAGAGTAAATAAAGTGGCTCTATTAGAGCCCATTAGTTCACTTTTGTGGACTAATGTCTAATCATCAGTTGTTCACTCGTGAACTAACAATTAATTTAGTAATTAGTTGAGATGTTTGAATGAACTAAGACTAAAAATTAGCTACTAACAATTAGTTTATAAGATCCAAACGGACCTAAGATGGGACAACAGCAACTAGTCCAGCCACCGACCGGCGGATCGATCGATCGCTCGCTCGCGCGCGCGAAAGCATGCAGGCGTGCGACCGGTCGTTCGCGACATGGCGCGCACGCCACGTACGTACGTAGACGTCGTCGTCGTCCTCAGCTGCTTGATCCGGACGAAGCATGCACTGCACCGATCGATCGATCGAGCAGATGACGAGAGCCTGTAGAGTGTACAGAGCTAGGACGTTAAAGCTAGGGGCTAGGATTGGCCACGAGAGCCAACTAACCCCGCGCGCGCGCGCGCGATGCGCGCGTAGCGGCCGGCCGGCGGGTCAGGGGTGTGGCTGGTTGGTACACGTGTTGGCCCCGCCGTCCGTGTGCTCTCGCCGCCGACGTGGCCTCCATCCGCCCGTCCGCCCGACCTAACCACCCCCTTGGCCTCCCCCCGGCCACCGCCTATATCAGCCGACCACCGCCCCACCACACATGGCAGCAGCAACCAGCTCCGATCCCCAGCTACCTCTCTGCCTGCCTCTGCTGCCACGCAAGCACTCTGCTAGCTAGCTGCTCTCCACCGGCGCACAGCAGATAGCAAGCTAGCTTTTGCTTGCTTCTGGTTGCCGGCGGTGATATATCCATGGCGGCGGCGACGGTGACCGTGGAGGAGGTGAGGAGGGCACAGAGGGCGGAGGGGCCTGCGACGATCCTGTCCATCGGCACGGCCACGCCCACGAACTGCGTCTACCAGGCCGACTACCCGGACTACTACTTCAGGATCACTAAGAGCGAGCACATGGTCGACCTCAAGGAGAAGTTCAAGAGGATGTGTAAGTCCACTCTTCATACATGTCGATCGATCGATCGATCTATCGCCATGAAACATTCTACGTACGTGCATGCATGCATACATGCAGCTGGGAGATCGAGCTGTGTTCTTCAGTATCTGCATCTCGCCTGCATGCATCCATCATCATGCAACGAACTGAGATATATGGTAGCTGTTCATGTTATTTTTTGAGAAAAAACTTGATTAATCTCCTCCGAAAAATATATATACAAACATTTATGGGAATCCAGCAGCAGTTCTTTCCCTATATGCATGCACGTCGATCACACGATCGAGGAGCTAAGCTACTAGCTGCTGCTGCACACATAATTTTTCAAGTTAAATCTGCCTTAAAACAGTTAGTTAGTTAGCATTTTATAGTTACTTATCCCTATGCAAAATCCACACACAAGAAGCATGGCCATGGAAAGCGGTCAACGGCTTCACTTGATATAGCCTTAATTAATTTGCGCCGACCTTTGACAGATAACTGAAACGAAAAATAAAATCAGATCATGGTGTATGTATGAATCAAATCAAAGTAGGTTAAGTTCTAGGATCTCACTTACTAATATAATTAACACGCAAAGATCGATTACATACATCGTAGAATATAGCTAGTATCATATAGTCAACTTGATCTACTTCACTTATCAGAAGTAGCTAGATCCGATAATTAAGAAAAAAATACTTCTTAAATATAAATTAATCAGCTTTTTATATACATTTATATGATAAAAAAACCTTGTTAAATTTCTCCTACCTACCCAGTGCAAGTCGACGACTCGATATATCACGTCGTCGCACTGTACCTACCACTGCACTTAAAGCCCGTGGGCCCACCGGACAGTTGCAGCTTGGATTTTGTAGTGTCTCACTGACTCCTAGCTCGACTCGACTCGACCCCAGAGCTAATCGCCTCACTAATCACGTCCACTAAATTAATTAAATCCACTTCACTGCCGCTAATTAATTAATTAATTGATTGGAGTGATGACGTGGCGGGTGGATGTGTACGTGCATGTACGTGTGCAGGTGACAAGTCGCAGATCAGGAAGAGGTACATGCACCTGACGGAGGAGATCCTGCAGGAGAACCCTAACATGTGCGCGTACATGGCGCCGTCGCTGGACGCGAGGCAGGACATTGTGGTGGTGGAGGTGCCCAAGCTGGGGAAGGCGGCGGCGCAGAAGGCGATCAAGGAGTGGGGGCAGCCGAGGTCGCGGATCACCCACCTTGTGTTCTGCACCACCTCCGGCGTCGACATGCCGGGGGCGGACTACCAGCTCGCCAAGATGCTGGGGCTTCGGCCGTCGGTGAAACGCCTGATGATGTACCAGCAGGGGTGCTTCGCCGGCGGGACGGTGCTGCGGGTGGCTAAGGACCTAGCGGAGAACAACCGTGGGGCTAGGGTGCTGGCGGTGTGCTCGGAGATCACGGCGGTGACGTTCCGTGGCCCGTCGGAATCGCACCTCGACTCGATGGTTGGGCAAGCACTGTTCGGCGATGGCGCGGCGGCGGTGATCGTGGGGTCCGACCCCGACGAGGCCATCGAGAGGCCATTGTTCCAGATGGTGTCGGCGAGCCAGACCATCCTGCCGGACTCGGAGGGCGCCATTGACGGCCACCTCCGGGAGGTCGGGCTGACCTTCCACCTGCTCAAGGACGTGCCCGGGCTGATCTCGAAGAACATCGAGCGCGCCCTTGATGACGCGTTCGCGCCGCTGGGCATCGACGACTGGAACTCCATCTTCTGGGTGGCGCACCCCGGCGGGCCAGCTATCCTCGATCAGGTGGAGGCCAAGATCGGCCTCGACAAGGACAGGATGCGTGCCACCCGCCACGTCCTCTCCGAGTACGGCAACATGTCCAGCGCCTGCGTCCTCTTCATCCTCGACGAGATGCGCAAGCGCTCCGCCGAGGACGGCCACGCCACCACCGGCGAGGGCATGGACTGGGGCGTCCTCTTCGGCTTCGGCCCTGGCCTCACCGTCGAGACCGTCGTCCTCCACAGCATCCCCATCACCGCCGGCACCGTCGCCGCGTGATCTCTCTCGCCGCCTACGTCCACCCCACACATCGTTCGATCCATCGTATCACTCGATCTACCATACGTACCCTAATAGTAGTAAAAACTGTCATAATTAAGTGGTATTATCGCAACAACGTCATCAATTTCCTTCTTATAATGTGGCCTGCATGCATGCATGCATGTGTGTGTGTATGTAGGGTTCAAAGTTATTATGCACTCTAAATAAGTACGGTTTGGTTGGTAGTAGCATACTTAAGAAGCTTAATTAAGTGTCATGGGGATGGTGAGGTTTATTGAATTACCTGTGTATGAAAAGCTTGGTTGTTCAATCTCAAACTTTTTATGTATTGATGATATTAAATTTGGTTGACATTGTCGTCCCCTGTTTGATGTTAATTGGGACGGACTTGTGATCACCACAGTTTACAATGGTGCCCCGCAAGTTAAATTGTTTAATTTGTCAGCTCCAATTAGGTAGATAGTGTTTGGTTCTCTTTACGATACGAGGAGAAACGAAATGAGATGGTTCCTAAATATGGGAATATGGGGGTGATTCAGCTGTTTGGTTCGAGAGATAGTGTGGAATCAAGTGGAACCGAATTGTTCCCAGAAACAGAAAATTTCCTGTAGATGTTGAACTATGTGGCACTGATTTTTTTGGCGAACGAGATGGCTCCAAACCATCCCATTCCATTCCTCATCGTAACACAAACCAAACACAACCTTAATTAACCATCTGGCCAAATGCTCTCTCTGGTGTATATAATATGCTCAAAATGTTGATTTTAATTTGATATGTACAAATGGCATTAGCCATCTGTGTTTTTAATATTCAGGACATATATATATATAATACTTTAAAAGAAATTATTGGTGGTGAATTTTTTCTTTGCGGCAAACCAAAACTTTTAAAGATTCGCTCATCTCTATTTGCACGTTATTCTTTTAATATATACTTAAGGGAGTTTGAATTAGATCATGAAATGCAGATAGAAAACTAATAAATGGTCTACTTATTTATTTGAGTAAACTATAGATTAGGTACTATAAACCTAAAAATTAACTTAGAACAAACAGTCTAAACAATACACAGTTATGACACAACATATTGATATATAAAGTTTGTTGAAAAAAATCCACACTTTTGCAAGCATGACACAAATAATAATCTATGGCGATTATAATATTAATTGTGCCAATGAGTTGAAAGGCACGCCCCCACTGACAAGTGGAACTTTTTAAATGTAGATGAACTTTTAGGATTTAAACAAGCAACTTGATGCTACAGCGAATACCACATACACAACTGTTGCTAATTAAAGAGATTGGAGCAACGAGAATTTTTCCCGAAATAATATTTTTTTAAAATAAAATTTCAAATCTGTACGAAAGATTTTGAAGAATTGCAAAAATGAGTACCAATCGGTACTTAAGTGCCGACTGGTGCCATATCCCCTATCAGATTCTGCCACATCAGCTCCAGTTGACACTTGAAGTGCCAACTGGAGCCGACATGGCACCAGTCGGCACTTCAAGTACCGATCGGAGCTAACGTGGCATCCAGTCGGCATTTTAAGTACAAACCGATATCTACTTCTGTAATTTTTCAAAATCGTTGTACAAATTTAAAATTTTCTTTTTAAAAAAAATATTATTTTTTTTTAAAAAAATCGGAGCAACGAACACTTGCATGGCCTACACTGTTCATGTCATTATATATGTGTGCCCATAAATCCAACTTCCATATTGAAAATGAAAACTAAACCAATTGCACATTATAATTCATTTGTGTTATTTTTTTTTGAAATATGCCACATGGGCTGACCTTGTTTGAAGGCCATGGGTCCCGCCTGAGCACGCTTAACTAGGGGCGGAGCCACAGTGTTGGCTGTGGGTTCCCAGGAACCCGGTACAAAAACAAATTTTAATTATTATTAGCATTTTTTACCCTTTGTGCACCCCCTTGGACTCAATACGGTGTACCGCTTAAAGTAGTGCACCCCCTCAATTTGTCTCTAGCTCCGCCACTGCGCTTAACAATAGAGTTCTGGGGAGATTTGGTGTCAGCTAACTCACGTCTCTTTCACAATTCATTCGTGTTATTAGTGAATATATACTTGTAATTAAGCCTATTCGATCGTGAGTAATATATATATCAGTTGATCTCCTGTGTAGAAAAATAAAAGGAAAAATGAAAGACAAGAACAGCTAGTAGTTTCTTCAGAGACGCCACGAATAGTACGTACGTGTTGCCATCGAGCCACAAGAGCCCATAAATCATGCCAATTAATTTTCTATCGTTAGATGCTTCCAAGTTGCCACATATTGCCAATTAATTAATTTTCTAAATAGTTTTAGAACTTTTGTACATTTCTTTAATCTTTTCTTTATATATGTTTGACTTTATCAGATAAATCATAAAAGGCTAGCTACTCGATCCTTTCATATATAAATAAGCAGGTCATCTTTTTCGAAATAAAATAAATAAGAGGCAATAAAGTTATTTAAGTTGATTTCTTAATTTTGTAGGAGAGCCAAAAAAAATGTATATACTTAGTCAAAGAGGGAATGTAGTACATATAATATGTTATATTTTATATCATCTGTAAGTATGTATATATATATATATATATATATATATACATCCTCCACTCTATATACTATAAGTCATTTGATTTGTTTTTTAAAAAAAATCAGACTTCTTCGACTTTAACCAATTTTATAAAATAATTATGTCAAGGATTACAATATCAATTTAGTTTTATTAAATAATCATTACATATATTTTAACAGTGCATTTATTTAACATTATACACAATAATATATTTTATTTAGCTTTTTTAAAGTTAAAATTTTTTACTTTATAAAAGTTTAAATGTTTGCAACACTAAATAAGGTATTTGTAAATAAATAATTTGTGTGGGTTCGGTTTCTACGTGTCAGTGAGAGAAAGAATGATATATATGAAACTGAATAAAAAAATAGTGACATATTACAACAATACATTTGTAAATGCTACGCCAATCACGTACTATATATATGCTGGAAAATACGGCCATGTTATTGATATATCGACCATATATATATATATATATATATATATATATATATATACAAATGCTATTCTACACCACGGGTGTAGAATGCTATTCTACACCACGGGTGTAGGGTGTGGGAGCATGGGATAATCGGTGTAGAATAGCATTCTACACCCATAGTGTAGAATAGCGTTCCCGTATATATATATATATATATATATATATATATAGACACACATATATGCATATGCATGTCTCCGCAGTGACGTGGACAAATCCTGGCCGCTCCATAATATCATCCCACAGTACGCGCGTTATTTAATTTCTCCACATACTTTATATTATTTAGGTCCGTTTGGCGCAAATTTAGATCCAGAATTTTTTAGAGTTAGTCCAACATATCACCTTAAATTCAATATCTCGATCTCCTTGATTTATATAAAAACTTCAAAGATACTTATATTTTACTCTCTATTCGCACCAAAGATGTTTTTTCAATTAAAGTTAATAAATCAGTAGTAAGGATAACAAAGTATATATCTTTTCCCTGAAGTGATATATAATAAAATATAAATAAGTCTTTTAACATATATAAAATTTAAGAGTATTAGAAAAGCGCATGTCAGCGTACAATTAATAATTAATTGATCTAACCGTTCATATGATAAATGTTAACCTCAAACTTCATTATATTTTATTAACGGCCCTACCATGCAAGTTGATTAGTTGGAAACACGTACGCTTATATATTGTGGTTCCAATTAATCCTAATATCTATATAGCTGTTCAAAATATAACCATTATAATTTTTACGTTGGATAATAAAAAAATGTATTTAAAATATAGAAAATGAGTTTTTAGGGAAGCTGTCAATCGGAGACCTAAAGTTATATAGAGATAAAATCTTTTAAAGTCATATTTTGTGTAAGAGATATATGAATGAATTTTAGGAAAACCGTGTTTAATTATTTTTAAGAAGAATTTTGGGGCTAGCTCGTCGTTGATGTGTGTGTAAGGGCACATTAAAAAAGTGTATATATACAATGGGATATGTGTGTATGTATATATTTCTTACTTGTCCCACTTAGATTTCTTTGATTTTTAAAAAATATTTTCTATTTTCTATTTATTTTCTTTTTGCCAAGGAATACACACCCGGTTAATATTTTTGATAATGGCCTGAATCTATATATCTATGTATAAACATTATTTATAACATTTCATTTTATTTATTTTACATGGGCTATATATGTTACGGTACACCCATTACCTATTAAAAGGTAATAATTTAAATTATTTTGAATCATTGATTTTAGTTAGGATTAAAAATAAACTAAAACTAAAATACTTAGTAGCAACAAATAATTTAAAAGTATATGCAGAAAGTTGGAAAGTTAGCACGTAAAATTGGAAAGTTTACGTAAAAAAATCAAAGGTTACCTATTATTTTCTAGGAAATAATATGTCACTATCAATCCTACCCATTAGATCAAAATAAATGGATGGTCCATAATATTTCCAGTGTACCACAAAATTTAACTTTTACATATATACTAGCCTCACTTCTAAATCAAATTTGTAGGATTCGTTATATACCATTAATGCATTTAAGTGTTTTGTTGGCAAGTAAGATCAAGAACATCTATCAGTCGAGAGATCTGATCTGACCTGCGGGAAATTGACGTCCAACGACAAATTAAATGTCTCGTTTTAATTTGGCGAAACAATTTTCATTATATTATATTTTTGTGGTGGGTGATTTAGATTTAGGCATTGCTTGTTTTACTTTATGATTATTACAATCCAGTTTAATTGTAGTTAGGAATTATAATAACTTATTTTATAGTAATCTTGAAAAATAAGTGCTAGTATAAATTACTCTCTTCTTCCCAAAATATAACTAGAGTTTTAGAGTCATTTAAAATTTGTTCTAAATATAGTAATTTAGATTTATATCTAAATTATTTATACTACCTCCAGACTAAATTAAATTAACTAAATTAACTGTAACCAAATACTTATGTATCTACACTAATATACCTTGAGGAGAATAGTATATATACTCTTCTTACTATATCCATAATATATATACATATCTAATAAGCCTAAAACCCATACAATTTTGAAACGAAGAAAGTACTATCGTGTTTCGATGATAAAAAACTACAATATCTTTAAAATACATAAATTGTTCAGAAAATTAAAGAGTGCATATATGTGCAAAAAACTATATATACAATAAAAAATCCACGGTCTAGGCATAAGCAATAAAAAACTATATATCTTTTCTCCTTCCGATAGAAAAAAAAAATGAATAAGATGCTTGAGTCATGATCAACGAAGGAAAAACTATTTCTAATTGGAACGTGGGATCCATCTTAAGTACTATTCAAATTATATATATTATAGCAATTTTTTTAAGATTTATAGATCCCAACTTATAACACACTAGTCAGAGGCCTGTGCTTTGCAACAGAATCTTATTTTATAATAGGTTTTTTATTTCCACGCAAAATACATAAATTAACTGAAATATAAATACAATTTTCTTTTTCTGGTTTTTTATTTTCTTTTTATTCTTTTTCCTTTTTTGTTTTTTTTCTTTTCCTCTTTTCTTCTTTCTTTCTCACGCAATGAATCCTGCGCTGCGCGCATGCATGCGTTGCATGCTGAACGGTTGCACAGGGGGCGGGGCACGGTTGAGCGCACGTCGCGCTCAGGGTCCGGGGGCCGGGCGGTTGCACCGGTTTTTTAGGTATAAGTTTTGATTGGTTTTTTATGGGAAGTGAGAGGCGCGCTGCACGAGGAGGGAGGCTGCGGACGGACGAGCAAGTCGCCGCTTTATAATAGTAAGATTTAGGGTGCGTTTGGGAGGGCTTCAGCTCCAGTTTCTTTGTCCTGTGGAGCTGGAGCTAAACCACCACTTAGAGCACTCCTAGCCAACTTCAAGTGCACTACTTCAACTTAAGTATGGATTTTAGCTAGGAACTCTACCAAAGGTCTTAAACCGGATGTCGTTAAGCCGTGAAGGCGAAGCCAGGGTGGGTAAACAAGAGGCACGCACAGAATTGAAGGCAAGATGGACATATCAACTAACTACCAAACCTGTCCTCTTATGCATGGCATCATATATATGTGATGTGATATGTGTGATGTGATGTACTTGGCCAATAAGCTAAGCTAGCAGTGATGCAGTTAAGACTCTAGCTAGCTGCGAGAGCGAGGTGTGTATACGCTGCATGGCCAATTGGACCGTCTCGTCGTTTTCCGAATCTTCATATATATATATAGACACACACGTATCTTGCAAAATAAGTTTATTTGAGCTTAACCTATAGCTATATATCGAAAAGGACGACACTACGTACCATATCATGCACGGCTAACTCAAACATATAACAAACAAGATGGCTCAAAGATATATACCATCTCCATTTTATTAAAAAGACTGTTTTGAGCACTTTACCTTTATTTGTTATAAAAATATTTTGTAATTTCTTATATATCACTAAAACAATCTAGACAATTTTCGTCGGCTAAAGCCGATGGAAGATAGCCCTTTTCCGATGAAAGTTAGTGCAAAATTCTGCCACATCAGCAGAGACGCACTAACTTCTGTCGGCTTTAATGCTTCTATACCGGGCGGGGAAAATGCCCTTTAACTTCCGCCGGCCACTGTGAAAAGCTGACGGAAGTTAACTTCCGTCGGTCCCTGTTATTAACTTCCGTCGGTTTTTGAAAAAAACGACGGAAATTAATAAGGCCGACGGAAATTTATATTTTTCTCGTAGTGTATATGCTTATCTAAGATCAGTTCGCAAATTTAAAAAATCATTTTCTTCAATGCTCTCTACTTATCACTTACCTATAACTTTATAATCTATCAATTTTTTTAAGTTCTTAAAAGTAAAAATAGTATACATTTTGTTACACAGTTTTTTCAATGTTTTGGATCCGCCCTTTCACCAGAATTTTCATCTAGAGAGATGCATGAGAAACATCTATATAGCTGATCGATTGGACTTTAAAGTTTGAATTTTTTGACAAGTGGAGTTAGGATATATATCCATTATTATTCTTCAATATAATCGGACAACACATACACAGACGACAATTGTGAATCGCTAATATCGTCACTAGCTTATATGCACCGTATATACACCCTCATGACACATGTTTCATCTAAAAGAGAAGTACACCCTCTTTAATTTTGTTCTAGCTTCGCTACGCTGCATATATATATATATATATATATATATATATATATATATATATATATATATACAAATGCTATTCTACACCACGGGTGTAGAATGCTATTCTACACCGACGTGGAATGGAGGGGTTGGGATTGGGTGGGGAGGTGGGCACGATTGGGATGATCGGTGTAGAATAGCATTTACACCCGTAGTGTAGAATAGTGTTCTCGTATATATATATATATATATATATATATATATATATATATATATATATATATATATATATATATATATATACACACACGAGAACGCTATTCTACATCACGTGTGTAGAATAGCTATTCTATACCGACTATTTTCAGTAGTAGATTTTATCAGTAGAATAGTAATTTAGTACTATTTTTTTCTCAGTAGTAGATTTCTCAGTAGAATAGCTATTTTACAACCGTGGTGTAGGATAGCATTTATATATATATATACATGCACGGTTCCTACCGCTGCCAGTGCATGTAGTGGACTAATCACAGGGTATATGCAACTTGTATCTCAGCTCAGCTCGTTAACTTGCCTTTAATTGATCCATCGTATCTATCTCATCCGATATGAGCCTGCAACTAGCTGTGTGAAGTGTCTCTCCAAAAAGTCAGGGAGCCTACATTATATTCCCTATGAAGCAACTGCTTATTACCTACCCCAATTTTATACTATATTATATTTGAGAGCGTTATTCGACACTATGTGTTAATGTGTATAGAATAGCTATTCTACACTAACCACGGGAGTACTATTTTCAGTAATAGATTTTCTCAGTAGAATAGCAATTGAGTACTGTTTTTTCTCAGTAGTAGATTTCTTAATAGAATAGCTATATTCTATATACGTAGTGTACGTAGGATAGTATTTGTAATATTATATTATATTGGTGTATCATATATATATATATATGCTTAATTATATACATGACGGTTGCTTCCGTCTGCATTGAGTCACATATACGAATGAAGATGCTCGTTTATCCATTAGAAATCTAAAGTCCTATCACATCCGCGTAGCCTTTAAACAAGATCGGATCAATAATAATGTGATCTTCTTCAAAACCCGCAAATTTTTCTACGGAAAAAATGCTTGTGACAAAAATAAAATACGAAAATGTCGTGGAATAGTTTCTATTTAGATAGTTTTGAGCTTGTGTACCTAAAATTTAAGAAATGTGTCGTCCCTACCCCTCATTAATTTGTTCTGCTTTAGAAATTAAAACGCACAACTTTAAATAAGTAACTCATATTTTTTAAATTTAAAGCAAAACAAATCAGGATCAACACATATATTTAGAGCGGTTTTGTAGTACGCACTTGAGAAAGTATTAAGAGGTACTATAATTTCAGTATTAATAATAGGTACCAAAATCAACATTAGAAATTGTGACACCTCTTCCCTAAAGGCTATAAAATTTCTCCTTGATTTCTTAATTTTTATATACAAATTTAAAATAAGTTAGATAAGGAATCAGCAGGTAGGTAGGTAGGTACGTCTAGAGATCGAGCACACGTACGTGAAAGTTTTCAAAAAAATATATAAAAAAGAAAAATCTACGCAGGATGCGTGAGGAGGACACGCGAGATGCATATCAGTTGTCATCGTCGTCGTCGCCGGCGGCGAGAGAGACAGATCGATCGAGCTCGTGTGCTCGTGTAGTCACTGATATGATCCGGTTGTTGGCGCAGCTAGCAAGCTAAGCTCAGCTCCACCGTACCGTACGTACCACTGTGTGTGGTAGTCGAGAAGGACTCGAGTTTAGTTGTAATACTAATCAGCTAAAAACTAAACAAAACCTCGCTCGATCGAGCAAGCCAGCCTGCTTTGGAAACATCAAATGATCAGACATTATCCACACAAATTAAATAACAAACCAATATAATCAACTATATTTGTGCAAGGTTTCCTAAGTGCAATCCCAACCCTCCGATTAGAACAGTATCTTGCACATTTAATAGGCTGTCACACATAGGAAAAAAGATGATGTGGTAAGTAATTTAATGAAGATAGACGATAAAAGATGAAGCCACCATGCATGTCTAAACTAAGACACTATATCTTCACACCATCCAAGATAAAAGTGAAAAGAGATCGGTTGAAAGGTGGAGAGAGGTGTATAAAAAATTCACTACATGACAATATAGGAAATCATCTAAGAAACTATGGGTTGAGAGTATGATTTTTAGAGATGATGTCTTGCTGACGTGGTAATATAAGAGATCATCTAAGAAACCATGGTTGGGACTGCCCTAAGGGTTACAAGCCCCTCTTCACCGGGTTCGGAGGCCTCCCTTCACTAGGATCGGAGGCCCCTTCAATATGTTTGAAGCTAAGTTCCCTTCACCAGGTTCAGAGCCCCCTCCGAACCATGTTCACTAGGCAGACAATTGAAGGCTCTGAAATCACTCTAGACTATGGACCAAAACTAAATAACGAAACCAAGGGTTTCACACGAGAGTTTACTACTTTACCCCTATGAGGTCTTATATATAGAGTTAATAATGACGGTTGTAACTAGAGGATAAATTAGTATTTTTCTGTTGTATTTTTCCTATAAATATCTCCATTATATTCTCTAGAGAAGGAGGATGTAACACCCTCGTCTCGTATAGACTTGGCTAATACGAGATAGGTTGTCACTATTTAAATTGTAACAACATCATTGAAGATATTTCACAATCCAATGGTAGCACATTGCGAATACATAAGTATTTCAAGCTCAAGTTCATTACAAAAAGGGTTAATTTTTTCCGTGCCATTACAATTTTCACGGTTTGCCAATATGCCATCGGTGTGTCACTGATAGATGGGGGCCGCCACAGTCACTGACAGTGGCATATAGGCAATTTTTGAAAATTATAATGGCATGTGAGTAATTTTCCCTTACAAAAACCGTAGGAGGCATTCCTCGTGGCAATTCAAATATCATAAAGTCTTTTAGAGGAAGCAAAATAACTAAGTCTTAGCGGAAGCATCTCCATCTCCTAGTTGGGAACTAGGCTCAAGACCCTACGCTTGGCGATCCTCATCTTCATCTCTTTGGACGTCCTCTTCTCCTTTGGGAAACCATTCGTCTTCTCGTGTATGGGTTTCATCTTCTGGGTGGGGGTTAAAAAAAGGGGTGAGTACAAACGTACTCAACAAGTCTGGGGAAATATTTATAAATGTAGGTCATCAAGGACGGTTGGGGCTTATTGGTATAAAAAGACTTTAAATTTCTAAGTGTCCCATTCCTGTTAGTAGAGGTCCCAACCTCCACTAACTGATAAGTAGTAATTTTTATTTATTTTTCAAAGTTCAATCTCAACCAATTCATCAACTCCACGTCTTCTCATTTTTCACAACAATCCATCCATCTTCACACTCTTATCTTTTCTTTGGTACTGGCCTGCCCCTCCATCGGGAAGGTTTTTCCATAACATCAAAACATATTTTTATCTCTCAACCTAGGGTTGAACCTTTCCCTCTCTCTATGAAGCCATTTCGACTTCCCGAACTATACAAGTTCGTTGCCGACCATGAAGGTTGGTCGTACACCCCTAGGGTGCACTCTAGTAACGCTTCCCAACTCTTAACTTATTTTCTTGATGAAAATCATAACCAAACACTACGCATGGGCAACTATCATGGCACGCGCCCATAACCAGGGGCACGGTTGTTCGAACAGTTCATACTTCTGCAGAAGGTGTATACTTTACCCTTACGTCGCGAACTACTCCTTGTTTGCAAGGCAAGGAGGCTCGCTACAAGGCATTTCTCCAACCGACCTAGGATAGCTCATTGCCACGTAGATAGGTCCAATCAAGAATCCATTGGCCCTCGGCCCCCTTCTTCTCTGAAATACCATGGGTGCTCAATTCCCCTTTCACCTCTCCCTACCACCTTTCTTCATAACCATCGCAATCTCATACGACTTCTTGATCCCATAAACTAACCACTGAGTCACCCAGGGCATTCCACATCTGCTGGCAATAGAGCGATCCTAAACCCACTAGATACTCAACCAGGGACACCCCATAATGTCCATAAGGTTGTACTTTGGTGTGCATGATGTTTTTCCCAAGGAATCGGTCCTTATGCGCCACTTGAAGTCAAACCCCGAAAGGTGATGACGACTCATGGAAAGTTTTTAACCAAAACACCCTTCTTTTGTAACCATTTTCTTCTAACTCGTCACTTTGTATCGGTTTTCAAAACAATCTTTCAAATCTCATTTTCAACCCACACGCTTCATTCATTTGCAATCATGTAATGTAATAAAAGTAAAGACAAGGTTTCATCACGGACAACCCACATCACGATACTAGGATGGGG
This sequence comes from Zizania palustris, assembly GCA_019279435.1. Classification (NCBI taxonomy): domain Eukaryota; kingdom Viridiplantae; phylum Streptophyta; class Magnoliopsida; order Poales; family Poaceae; genus Zizania; species Zizania palustris. Next base: position 29,205,965 of record JAAALK010000081.1, on the reverse strand, counting down.
TCATCGTAACCATCATGGCGACAAGGTCAATAGGGTTCTCAATTATCAAGGATAGGCTAAGTGCAACAATTTTAGGTTTCGTTGACGTACTCACGAAGGCGATCTTCATGAATTAAGTTAACAAACATGGGATCAAGCATGATCAAAGGGAGACTTGCCTTGATCTAGATAATACTCAGGGTCTTCGGGATTGAATTCTTGCGGATCTTCGACGTCGGTAACTATGGTACAAATAGCATCACATAAATAGAAGCATACAAAAAGTTTTGGGAAAACATTTTTATTTCATCCTAAATTAAAGTTTTTATGAATTTATAGAAATTTGAACGGAGAGAGATATAACGGATTTTATATGATTTTCTTGAAGTTTAAACTTTTTTTTGAAATTGACAAAAGGTATTGTGTGCTATTGGGCTAAATGGGTTGACGGAGAAAATGAAAAAATGTACTGTTTAAAGCGACCGGGCCAGCTTGTTTATTGTATGGGTTGTGCTGTTTTTAATTCCCGAAAATAGAAAATGTTACTGTTTGTGGTGGGCTGGCCGATCCGGCCCAGGGGGAAAACAACACACTGTACGGGTTCGCTGGCAGTGGAACAGGGAGGGTGGCATGCTGTAGGCTAGTGGCTGACGTGCGGGGCCCAACTGGCAGTGGAACATGGACTGAACAGAAGGCGATGGCTGGAGTTTGAAGACGACCTTCAACGGCTGAAACTTCTCTGGGGCATAACTTCTTCATACTAACTCCGATTGATCCCAAATTGTAACAGTAGGTTCTACATACTATGATTAACATTATGTATGGTTGGATTTTCAATTAGAGCTACGGTTTGTCCATAATTAAAAAGGGGGTAAACTAACAGAGGGGTGGCGTCGAGGGCCATAGGGGTGCTCCGGCGACCAACGAAGGACATTTTCATGGGATTAGAGATATCAATTGTAACACTCCAGAAATTAAAAGAAATAAAATAAAAAGAAAAGTATTATTTAAATCATTTTTGATTAATTATTAAAGGGAAATTCACAAAAGAACCCACATAAAGCCAAACAGGGAGAAATACTAAAAATCTGGACTTGAAAATTTTATGAGATGAACTAGAGACCAAACTATAATTTCAGGAATTTTTACAAATTTTTATCAATAGTGATTCAACCCCTAATCAAATATTCGAATTACTAGAATTATTTAAAATCAGAAATCAATTTTAAATCCTAAACGGGCCGAAACCCTGAAACTCCCTCCTAAAGCCTTTTAGGCCCAGCCCATCACTGCTCTCTCTCTGGCGAGTGGGTCCCGCCTGTCGGCGCCGCTCCCCTCTCTCCTCCCGCTCGCACCCCGCCTCGGCCCCACCAGTCAGCCTCTGTGCGCCCGCGTTCACCCACTGACAGCCGTGGCCCGCTTGTCGGCCCTTCCTTTTCTGGTTCGGTCGCTGACAGGTGGGGGCCACCTGTCAGGACCTTCGTCTCCGATGGAAGGGGATCGCTCCCCTTTCCTTCCCCGGCGATCTCCTTCTGATTCCTCGCCGCCGGCCACCGGATCGCCTCGGATCTCCCTCCGATCACCTTCCCTGGTCGCCACCGCCCCCTTTCCTTTCTTAGCCGTCACGTTTTCGCGCAAATGGAAGGCTATCTGAAGCTTTTAGGAACCTCGCCGGAAAAGGAAGGAGCCCTTCGGGTTCTCCGGTATTCCTTGCCATCTGGGCGCCGGCGAGCCCCTATTTAACCCCCTCCCCTCACCGCACTCCGCCCACACCCCTAAAACCCAAGCTTGTGCAATCCAGAGCGCCGCCACCCCGTTTTCGGGTTTCTCCTCTGTTTCGACTCCGGCGAGCTCTCGCCGTCGCCTCGGACCTCCTCCGTCCACGTCGTCGCCACCGTTGTGACCGCCAGAGCTCACCCGTCCTCGGCCACCCCTCGGTTGGCCGTGAAGACCACCGGATCATCGACGCCGACGAGCACCCGAGGCCTCCTCGTCATCTACCCTCGCCGCCGGCCACCGTCTGTCGCCCTCCGTCGCCACCCGAGGTACCATCGTGATCGCCATCCTCCCTGCGTTCCATTTTTAGCCCTAGCTAAGCCCCTAGGCCCTCGCCGTCGCCGCCATGGCCGCGCCCGAGCCCGCCGTCGCCGGAGACGAAGGGTGCGAGGCCCCCTTACGAGCGTGCCGTGCCGGATTTGATCCTGGCCGCACGATCGCGCACCAAGGGCACAGATTAAAACCCTTCGGGATTTAATCTCACCCGTAGATCTGGTCAAAGGGGTACGGAGCGATCGCGGCCGTTGATCGTAACTTAAATCCCTGGAGCGATCTGATGCGTCCACGCGTACCTCTTCGCCACGTTTTAATCTCAGCCGTCCATTTCCACTTAACCCTCCCGCCTCGCACTCAGCCGCCAGATCTAGATCGTACGGCTCTGGATCGGCCGGTCCACGCGCATAGTCACGGGTTCACGGTGAACCTGGTTCACCGTGGACCAGGGACTGTTTTTAGTTTAAATAAAATTCCAGAAAATAGTTTAAACTTCAAAAATTCATATCTTGCTCATTTTAACTCCAAATTTCACCATTCAAATTTTGTTAGAACCAGAATATTATTCTCTACACATTAATGCCATAAAAACAGTATGTTTCTGTTGCCCAAAATATTATTAATAAATAAATGAATAAAATCCCTTAGGGTTAAAATTAATAATACAGAAAATAAATTGGGAAAAATCCTAAAATATTTAAACTTTACTGTTTTATACAAAACTCAGAATATTAAATATTACTTCACATAAAAACACCCACAAACTATGTATGTTCTTCTATTTGGTGAATTTTATCTGTTTATTGAATGTATTATTTATTTTTCGTATCGAGAAGACTACGAGTTCGTCGAGGAGCAGGAGTTCTACCCCGAGGTTCCTCCTTCACCCTTTGCTGATCAAGGCAAGTCATCGACCACCTCTGTGGAAACAGTTGATCATATTTGAGCCCATGTTTTAATAAATTATCGCTATAACCCATAGGATAAATATTGCATTAGTCAAACATCAAGCCCTACACTTATATTTATTAGATCCCCGTCCTTGTGTGCAAACCCAAGCCATGCTTATTGAGCCTTAACTCCTTATCACTCTACAAATATTATATTAGCTAGTGCCCAATGTACCAGCACAACTGCTATAGGATATAAAGAATGAGTCGTAGATTAGATGGATTCTGGTATATGAAATACCCCGTTATTCTTATCTCTGGACTCTGTTGGAGTTAGGTATGTCATAAGTATGGTGGGTTCCGGGTGCAAGCTCGGGTTTTGGTATGTCGCACCCGGGGCACTATAAGGACCGGTCTGCGGGATCTGTTGCAAAGCACTTCCGTACCAACCACAAGTCTAATGGGTAAGTCCTAACTGGAAGTGTGGAACACTCCGTCTCACGGCACCATAGTGGAGGGGGCAAGGGGCTAGCCCTCAGGGTGCCTTGTACCGACGATGGCTCAAGGGGGGGTATTGTGGAAACTCGACATGGCGAGACACGGTACGAAACCTATAAGAGGGTGCTGTTGAGTCGGGGAGAACCATATGGAAGGTTTTGGCACGAGTTCCCGTGTAATGGGTCATCTCGTTACACTTTGGTGTAAGTGATGAGTGCGTGCCTTGTGGGTACAGTGGTACATCTTTGATCAGAGTAAAATCAATTTTTTCGAAAAGCCGAGCCCACGGTCAAGGGCGGGTTGTGTGACTACTCGTAGTTAGTTTACAATTGTTTGAATGGATGAGTTATTCATGGCATATAAGGACTGTTGTGCGGGGAGGTAAAACGTACTCCTCGAGTTAGAAGATGATGATGCATACTCATGTTTACTTTTCTGTACTAATAAATTGCTCACATATAATGCCTTACAAATATGCTGCTTCCGCAAAACTAGACACTATCTCCCTTGTTATTATCTTGCATTATAATTGCATTCGGTGGCTTGCTGAGTACATCTGTACTCACCCCGTTGACTTACACCATCAGAGCCCGTCTACTACGAGGAGGATGAAGGTCTGGAGTAGCGACCCAGTCAAGGCGAGACTGGAAGAAGGCGTTCATCTAGGACCCTTGATTTTATTAGTTTCTCTTCACTTTCATTCACTTTTGTATTAATGCGGTCTACGAACCGTGAATGATTGCCCGTATTGTACGTGGTCGCTTTATGAACGTCTTGGTTTATTGATTTTCTTTGGAATTTCAATAAAGGTCCTGATTTATTAAATCGGGGCGCGACAAGATGGTATCAGAGCCGACTTGACTGTAGGAAGCCAAACAGACCTAACCCTAGGACTTATACTTACTATATTTTATTACAAACATTGCTTATCCTCTCATCTTCCAAGATTTTCACAAAATCTTCTCTCTTTTGTAGATGCCTGTTCACACCATGAGCGGGACTCTTCGTGACGAGGCCGGATTCATCCGCGAGCTTCGCGTGCTCGTCGACTTTTTGGGGTTTCCCCATGAGCCTGCGTTCCACGGGATCTTTCCCGATGCGAACGAGAGCTACTGCGAGGTCACGGTTGTGATCCGCCCCTCCTCCACGCAGCCACCCTTCTACACCCATGGAGTTGGAGGACCTTCATTCGTGGTGGCCAGCCAGCGAGCCGCTCTTCAGTCCCTCGCCGAGCTTCGACTGGTATACGACTGCCACCTCCGCGACACCGTCTACCGCTTCATGCCCATGCGCACACCCGGGAGTCACCGCAGCATCTACATCAGTCCCCTCACGCAGAGCAGCTCCGCCATCACCCGCACGATGAGACTCTTGGAGGCCATGGACAACCTCCACACAGAGGCCGTCCTCGACGCAGACAGTCAGCACGACACCATCGACTTCTACCGCCACACTTCGGAGAACCTGACCCGTGAGAATGCCGAGCTCCGTCGACAGCTTGAGCAGAACCCTCTGTTGACCCTTGAGGTGGAGGAGTTAAGGCGTCAGAACGAGCTCTTACGCCAAGGCGCCATGGTCCACACCCAGCTCCGTCAGCAGCTCAGAGAGTTGAAGAAGGACATAGAGGAGATCGCACCTCTTCCGCCTCGCAGGAAGAAACCCCTTCGGATTCCCACCGTGAGGCCCAAGAGGATCTCCCGCAGCGCACCACCCGCCGGACCGTCCAGCTCCTCGACCCCGATCACCTCCCACGAGCCCGAGATCGAGCCGTCCCCCGAGCTGCCATAGACGTAGTTTCACGATTGATTGTTATTTTTATTATTGCTTGCTTGTATTAGCATTCATGTCAAAACATAAAGCATGAATGAAGAATTAAATAAATGTAACCGCAAGAACGGTATCTTTTGGAATAAAATACGAAGAAATTCACTAAAATAAATGTGTATACTCTGAAAACTCCAGGATGACCAACACTCAGGGATCAGACGCTCCTCAGAATGGAGGAGACAGTGGCAACCTGCCACAATGGGGAGCCACCGGGCAAAGGTAAGCCCCGGTCGCCAACCACCCCACCTTGGCTGAGATGATGGCCACTCAGAACCAGTTGGTGGCTGCCCTATTGAACCAGATGCAGCAGCAGCAACAGCAGATGCAAGAGCAGCAGGCGCATCTTTTCCGCCTCCACCAATAGCCCGAGCTGCCCCGACCTGCCACACTAGCTCCCGCTCCCGCGTCACAGCTCTCGGAGTTCCTCCGAGTCCGCCCACCGACCTTCTCGAGCACCACCAACCCCATGGAGGCTGGGGATTGGTTGCGAGCCATCGAGAAGAAGCTCGACCTCCTGACCTGCACCGAGCAGGAGAGGGTGGCCTTCGCCACCCACCAGCTTCATGGTCCCATCGCAGAGTGGTGGGATAATCATCGTGAGACCCTGCCCGAGGGACACGCCCCCACATGGGCAGAATTCTCGGCCGCCTTTCGTGCCGCCCACATCCCCGACGGCATCGTTGCCCAGAAGCAACAAGAGTTCTGAGATCTGCAGCAGGGGAGCAGATCTGTCACTGAGTATCTGCACGAGTTCAACCGTCTGGCCAGGTACGCACCAGAGGAGGTCCGTACGGATGCGGCCAGACATGCCAAGTTCCTTAGGGGACTGAAGGACGAGTTGTCCCTACAACTCATCTCTGGAGACTTCGCCAACTTCCAAAAGTTGGTGAACAAAGCCATCATGCAGGAGACCCAGCAAAACAAGGTCGACCTGAAGAAGAAGCGCATGATTGCCTTCAGGCAAAACCAGGGTATGGCCCAGAGACCCTGTTTTGCTCCACCTCCTCCAGCACAGCAGTACCACCCCCGCCCAGTGTATCGTCCGGCGCCACCAGCCGCCAATGCTGGAGCCAGCCAACCTCGTCCCGCTCCCGCCCCACCAACTGCCCCAGCAAAGAAGGCAGAGATCCTGCGCGACAAGCACAGCAAGCCCGTGGTATGCTTCAACTGCCGTCAGGAGGGGCATTACTCCAATTCTTGCCCCCATCCTAAGCGCGTCCAAGGAGTTGCCGCGAACCCCGCCATCCGTGCCCGAGTCAATCACGTCACCGCTGAAGAAGCTCAGGCCGCACCAGAGATAGTGATGGGTAAGTTCTTGGTACATTCAGCACTTGCAGTGGTTTTATTTGACACGGGAGCTACACACTCCTTCATATCAACTGATTTTGTGGAAAAGAACAATCTAAACACCGAAGGTCTACCCAGAGCCGTACAAATAGTCACCCCGGGTAAACAAACTCTAGCCCTATCATACAGCCCAAAGGTATGGATAGATATCCACGGCACCATATTTTGGGCCGACCCCATCCTAATAGAATGCCAAGGCCTAGATCTCATTTCTAGGAATGGATTGGTTAAATAAATACCAAGGTGTGATAGAATGTGCCCAGAGAAAAGTGACTGTGACCAGCGAAGAAGGGACTGTCGTCACGCTTCAGATTCCAAGACTAAAGATCAGAAGACCAAGACTGCATCAGATTACCTTGGAAGAAATACCGATAGTCTGTGAGTACCCGGACGTGTTTCCAGAGGATTTACCAGGAATGCCACCCAGGAGGGACATCGAGTTCAGGATTGACTTGGTACCTGGAACCACCCCTATATACAAACGACCATACCGGATGGCCGCCAACGAATTAGCTGAGATGAAGCAACAGTTGGAGGATCTTGAGAAGAAAGGCTATATCAGACCAAGCACATCACCGTGGGGTGCCCCCGTCATCTTCGTCGAGAAGAAAGAAGACAAGGCAAAGCGTATGTGTGTGGATTATCGCGCCTTGAATGAGGTAACAATCAAGAATAAGTACCCGTTGCCTCGGATCGATGATCTCTTCGACCAGCTCAAAGGAGCTACGGTATTCTCGAAGATCGACCTGCGATCTGGTTACCATCAGTTGAGGATTCAAGAAGAGGATATACCCAAGACGGCCTTCACTACCCGTTATGGATTATATGAGTGCACGGTTATGTCCTTTGGATTGACCAACGCCCCTGCATTCTTCATGAATATGATGAATAAAGTGTTCATGGAGTATTTGGACAAGTTCATAGTGGTTTTCATAGACGACATCCTCATTTATTCCAAGGACCAGAAGGAGCACGAGACTCACCTCCGGTTAACCTTAGGAAAGTTAAGGGAACACCAATTGTATGCCAAGTACAGCAAATGCAAGTTTTGGACGGCAGAAGTAAAGTTCCTTGGACACATCATCTCTGCACAAGGAATCGCAGTAGACCCTGCCACCGTAGAAGCAGTTACGGATTGGTTGCCACCCACGAACGTATCTGAGATACGAAGTTTTCTGGGTTTGGCCGGATATTACCGAAGATTCATCGAGAATTTCTCTAAGATAGCCAAGCCAATGACCAAGTTGTTGCAGAAAGGAGAGAAGTTCGAATGGACTCCTGAATGCGAGGAAAGTTTCCGCACCCTCAAGACTCGTTTGGTGTCCGCACCTATACTGACCCTACCGGATATCCGCAAAGACTTCCATGTCTACTGCGACGCATCTCGCCAAGGATTGGGATTTGTTCTTATGCAAGATGGGAAGGTTATCTCTTATGCCTCCCGTCAGTTGAGACCTCATGAGTTGAATTATCCGACCCATGATTTGGAATTAGCCGCCGTAGTGCACGCCCTCAAGATTTGGAGGCACTATTTGGTTGGGAATCGTTGTGAGGTCTTTACGGATCACAAGAGTTTGAAGTATATCTTCACACAGCCTGACCTCAATCTGAGGCAAAGACGATGGTTGGAACTAATCAAGGACTATGACTTAGGCATCCACTACCACCCCGAAAAAGCAAATGTGGTAGCAGATGCATTAAGTCGCAAGGGATATTGCACGGCCATGATGCTTCAAGAACACGCACCCTTGTTATGTAAGGAGATGGAAAAGTTGAATCTTGGATTGACCACCAGAGCATATCTAGCCACCTTGGAAACCCAGCCTATTCTATTTGAGCAGATCCGTGAGGCTCAGATGGAGGACCCGGATATAGCGGCCATTAGGAAGAACATGAGACAAGGAAAAGCCCCCGGATTTTCAGAAGACGAAAATGGCACCATTTGGTTTGGAACCCGGATATGTGTGCCGGATAAACCAGAGATAAAGACCCTTATCCTGAAAGAAGCCCATGAGACATTGTACTCCATTCATCCCGGCAGTACCAAAATGTACCAGGATCTGAAGGAACGTTATTGGTGGGTTAGCATGAAAAGAGAGATTGCCCAGTTCGTCGCCGAGTGTGACACCTGCAGAAGAGTAAAGGCTGAACATCAGAGACCTGCAGGATTGTTACAGCCACTTAGAGTGCCTGAATGGAAGTGGGAAGAGATTGGTATGGATTTCATCACCGGATTACCAAAGACCCAACTTGGGTATGATTCTATATGGGTGATCATTGATCGGCTTACGAAAGTAGCTCATTTCATAGCCGTCAAGACGACCTTTAGTGGCCCTAAGCTTGCAGAGCTATATATGGCCCGGATTGTATGTCTTCACGGAGTGCCCAAGAAGATAGTGTCTGACCGAGGAAGTCAGTTTACCTCTCGTTTTTGGAAGAACCTCCAAGAGGAGATGGGCACGAGATTGAATTTCAGCACCGCCTACCATCCTCAGACAGATGGACAAACAGAGAGGGTAAATCAGATACTAGAGGATATGCTTCGAGCATGTGTTTTGGATTTTGGAGCCACTTGGGACAAGAGCTTGCCGTACGCTGAATTTTCATACAACAACAACTATCAAGCCAGTCTTCAGATGTCTCCCTTTGAAGCACTTTATGGACGTAAGTGCAGGACGCCTCTACTTTGGGACCAAACCGGTGAATCCCAAGTATTCGGAACAGACATTCTTCGTGAAGCTGAAGAGAAAGTACGGATCATCAGAGATCGACTCAAGATAGCCCAATCACGACAGAAGAGCAACGCAGACAATCGTCGCCGAGACTTAGCCTTTGAAGAAGGAGATCATGTCTACCTTCGGGTTACACCTCTCCGTGGTACTCAACGGTTTAACATGAGAGGAAAGTTGGCCCCTCGATATGTTGGACCATTCCCCATTATCCGACGCCAAGGCGAAGTAGCTTATCAGTTGGAACTACCACCTTCGTTGACTGGAGTGCATGATGTGTTCCATGTATCTCAACTCAAGAAGTGTCTCCGCGTCCCCACGGAGCAAGTGGATCTTCAGCAGTTGGATGTCCAAGAGGATCTGACCTATGTGGAAAAGCCGGTCAAGATATTGGAAGTCAAAGAAAGGACCACCAGGAGTCGAGTCATCCGCTTCTGCAAAGTGCAGTGGAGCAATCATCCGGTAGAGGAAGCTACATGGGAAAAAGAAGATGAACTCAAGGCACAACATCCTGAGCTATTCGAGGATTGATCCGAATCTCGAGGACAATATTCTCTGTAAGGGGGATAGGATTGTAACACTCCAGAAATTAAAAGAAATGAAATAAAAAGAAAAGTATTATTTAAATCATTTTTGATTAATTATTAAAGGGAAATTCACAAAAGAACCCAAATAAAGCCAAACAGGGAGAAATACTAAAAATCTGGACTTGAAAATTTTATGAGATGAACTAGAGACCAAACTATAATTTCAGGAATTTTTACAAATTTTTATCAACAGTGATTCAACCCCTAATCAAATATTCGAATTACTGGAATTATTTAAAATCAGAAATCAATTTTAAATCCTAAACGGGCCGAAACCCTGAAACTCCCTCCTAAAGCCTTTTAGGCCCAACCCATCACTGCTCTCTCTCTAGCGAGTGGGTCCCGCCTGTCGGCGCCGCTCCCCTCTCTCCTCCCGCTCGCACCCCGCCTCGGCCCCACCAGTCAGCCTCTGTGCGCCCGCGTTCACCCACTGACAGTCGTGGCCCGCCTGTCGGCCCTTCCTTTTCTGGTTCGGTCGCTGACAGGTGGGGGCCACCTGTCAGGACCTTCGTCTCCGATGGAAGGGGATCGCTCCCCTTTCCTTCCCCGGCGATCTCCTTCTGATTCCTCACCGCCGGCCACCGGATCGCCTCGGATCTCCCTCCGATCACCTTCCCTGGTCGCCGCCGCCCCTTTCCTTTCTTAGCCGTCACGTTTTCGCGCAAATGGAAGGCTATCCGAAGCTTTTAGGAACCTCGTCGGAAAAGGAAGGAGCCCTTCGGGTTCTCCGGTATTCCTTGCCATCTGGGCGCCGGCGAGCCCCTATTTAACCCCCTCCCCTCACCGCACTCCGCCCACACCCCTAAAACCCAAGCTTGTGCAATCCAGAGCGCCGCCACCCCGTTTTCGGGTTTCTCCTCTGTTTCGACTCCGGCGAGCTCTCGCCGTCGCCTCGGACCTCCTCCGTCCACGTCGTCGCCACCGTTGTGACCGCCGGAGCTCACCCGTCCTCGGCCACCCCTCGGTTGGCCGTGAAGACCACCGGATCATCGACGCCGACGAGCACCCGAGGCCTCCTCGTCATCTACCCTCGCCGCCGGCCACCGTTCGTCGCCCTCCGTCGCCACCCGAGGTACCATCGTGATCGCCATCCTCCCCGCGTTCCATTTTTAGCCCTAGCTAAGCCCCTAGGCCCTCGCCGTCGCCGCCATGGCCGCGCCCGAGCCCGCCGTCGCCGGAGACGAAGGGTGCGAGGCCCCCTTACGAGCGTGCCGTGCCGGATTTGATCCTGGCCGCATGATCGCGCACCAAGGGCACAGATTAAAACCCTTCGGGATTTAATCTCACCCGTAGATCTGGTCAAAGGGGTACGGAGCGATCGCGGCCGTTGATCGTAACTTAAATCCCTGGAGCGATCTGGTGCGTCCACGCGTACCTCTTCGCCACGTTTTAATCTCAGCCGTCCATTTCCACTTAACCCTCCCGCCTCGTACTCAGCCGCCAGATCTAGATCCTACGGCTCTGGATCGGCCGGTCCACGCGCATAGTCACGGGTTCACGGTGAACCTGGTTCACCGTGGACCAGGGACTGTTTTTAGTTTAAATAAAATTCCAGAAAATAGTTTAAACTTCAAAAATTCATATCTTGCTCATTTTAACTCCAAATTTCACCATTCAAATTTTGTTAGAACCAGAATATTATTCTCTACACATTAATGCCATAAAAACAGTATGTTTCTGTTGCCCAAAATATTATTAATAAATAAATGAATAAAATCCCTTAGGGTTAAAATTAATAATACAGAAAATAAATTGGGAAAAATCCTAAAATATTTAAACTTTACTGTTTTATACAAAACTCAGAATATTAAATATTACTTCACATAAAAACACCCACAAACTATGTATGTTCTTCTATTTGGTGAATTTTATCTGTTTATTGAATGTATTATTTATTTTTCGTATCGAGAAGACTACGAGTTCGTCGAGGAGCAGGAGTTCTACCCCGAGGTTCCTCCTTCACCCTTTGCTGATCAAGGCAAGTCATCGACCACCTCTGTGGAAACAGTTGATCATATTTGAGCCCATGTTTTAATAAATTATCGCTATAACCCATAGGATAAATATTACATTAGTCAAACATCAAGCCCTACACTTATATTTATTAGATCCCCGTCCTTGTGTGCAAACCCAAGCCATGCTTATTGAGCCTTAACTCCTTATCACTCTACAAATATTATATTAGCTAGTGCCCAATGTACCGGCACAACTGCTATAGGATATAAAGAATGAGTCGTAGATTAGATGGATTCTGGTATATGAAATACCCCGTTATTCTTATCTCTGGACTCTGTTGGAGTTAGGTATGTCATAAGTATGGTGGGTTCCGGGTGCAAGCTCGGGTTTTGGTATGTCGCACCCGGGGCACTATAAGGACCGGTCTGCGGGATCTGTTGCAAAGCACTTCCGTACCAACCACAAGTCTAATGGGTAAGTCCTAACTGGAAGTGTGGAACACTCCGTCTCACGGCACCATAGTGGAGGGGGCAAGGGGCTAGCCCTCAGGGCGCCTTGTACCGACGATGGCTCAAGGGGGGGTATTGTGGAAACTCGACATGGCGAGACACGGTACGAAACCTATAAGAGGGTGCTGTTGAGTCGGGGAGAACCATATGGAAGGTTTTGGCACGAGTTCCCGTGTAATGGGTCATCTCGTTACACTTTGGTGTAAGTGATGAGTGTGTGCCTTGTGGGTACAGTGGTACATCTCTGATCAGAGTAAAATCAATCTTTTCGAAAAGCCGAGCCCACGGTCAAGGGCGGGTTGTGTGACTACTCGCAGTTAGTTTACAATTGTTTGAATGGATGAGTTATTCATGGCATATAAGGACTGTTGTGCGGGGAGGTAAAACGTACTCCTCGAGTTAGAAGATGATGATGCATACTCATGTTTACTTTTCTGTACTAATAAATTGCTCACATATAATGCCTTACAAATATGCTGCTTCCGCAAAACTAGACACTATCTCCCTTGTTATTATCTTGCATTATAATTGCATTCGGTGGCTTGCTGAGTACATCTGTACTCACCCCGTTGACTTACACCATCAGAGCCCGTCTACTACGAGGAGGATGAAGGTCTGGAGTAGCGACCCAGTCAAGGCGAGACTGGAAGAAGGCGTTCATCTAGGACCCTTGATTTTATTAGTTTCTCTTCACTTTCATTCACTTTTGTATTAATGCGGTCTACGAACCGTGAATGATTGCCCGTATTGTACGTGGTCGCTTTATGAACGTCTTGGTTTATTGATTTTCTTTGGAATTTCAATAAAGGTCCTGATTTATTAAATCGGGGCGCGACATCAATAAACTATCCATGGTCTCTGATCTACCTACATTAGCTCATACGAAGCTACCCATGGTGAAGCCTAAAGATTTCCATGGTTCAACGTCGTTGGTGAGCTTTGATGGCGTTCCACCATGGCTATCCCATGGAACATGAATGGTAGGTCATAAGTAAGCTACTGTTACAAGGGATTAGGAGGAAGTTATACCTATGGTCTAAATAGGGCACGGCGGCGTCGACACGGGTCTCCGGTGAAGGTGCGGTTCTGGCGTCGGTGGCTGCGGAAATGAAGACAACAGAGGGTGCCAGTCACGTTCCCGCTAACGGTACAAGGAATGGAGAAGTGAGGAGGGAGATCTCGACGTACCCAAAAGTGGTGGTGAGGTGCTCGTGAAGAACGACGGTGAACTCTGGTGCTCCGAGGGGATTGGTAGTGGACTGGGGATTGAATGAGTATGTGTGCAGGCTGCGGTCGAGTTCGGGGGACTCTTAATCGTGCGGCAGCATGAGCGACGACCTAAGGTGATTAATGGAGGGGTACAGCGACACACGTAGGAGCATGGAGCGGAGCAGGTGTAGGACGTGTCGGAGCTGTCGTTCAGCCAAGCTAGGGTGGTTGGAGGTGAGAAGCACTGGTACAGGGCGGCGAAGGACCAGGCGATAGAGGGAAAAATCCGGCGGTCTGAGCGGGGCGTCGGTGTGGCTGTGAAGGCAGGGACTATGCGTCGACGTGGGGGCGCGTACGTGCGTGTGAACGCTGGCCGGTGCGAGCGGCGAGCGCGCAGGGGCTGGCATGGGCATGGTTGGTGAGTCCACGGCGCACAGTGCGAGCAGCGTGGGCGTCATAGAGGAGATCAGATTGAATGTAAGATTATTATCTAACAATCAGATGCCTCAATCAGTATAAAATCAATTTGCAATCGGTAGCCTTTCAAGGATAAACAGATTTGTTAAACACAAATTTTACGCTACAATGAACACCAACCAACTTTTGCTTTGCTTTTATCAGGACACCATCGATAATTTTTCAGACAATTTTGAAGAAATAGAAATTTCATAACTTTTGAGTACTTTCCTAGCTCAAAAATTATTCGGACAAATATTCATAAAATAGGTTAAAACATAACATGTACTCAAAATTACAAAATTTTCACGGTTGAACATAGTTCCATTCTAACTTTGACAGCGAATTGGCACTTTCTACTGTATATTTCTTAGATTTTTTAATGTGTTGTAGATAGCTAAACCGATTTAACCTTCCGATAGATATGTGATACAACGAGCGGTATGGCAACAACAAAAGAGTATTGGGTACTTGGGTTGCGGTTGGATCCCATAGGGAGGCGCACACACCCTGGCCCGTTACCTCCCGCTACATCTGCCGCTGGTTTCCTCCAACATCTCATATACACATTTCATCTATATTTTTGTTTACATTAGAATCAATCATCTCCCTACTATCTAGGTGTGATCTACATATATGATAAGAACCTTACACATGAATTAGAGACAAAAAAAAGAAATTTAATTGTTTCACTTGTGGTTGTGTCCTCCAACTCAACTCCTTTTATACCCACCACAAGTACTCTGAATTGAAACTCTGAATATAATACAGTCTGGTCGTTCTCATGCCATATCACTCTCCATCATTCACATCATATCGACGTGCAATGCATGCACTTACGGCTGGATGGTACGGTATAAATCAGTTCTTTAGATGGAACGTATGTACGGTTAATCATAGACATCTACATATATCACATATATATGACTAATTAAATTTCCATGTGTGGTAAAAATATTATATATATATATAACTTAATCTATCCGATCGTCACACAAATATTTAATTTTTATCTAATTGTCTACTTTCGGTTAGTAGTATAGTTATTTTTCATACTTCTCACCCATCCATTTACAATACTACTTCCTTACTTCCTTAATGTTTTAATATTAGCACTAATTTATAAACTATATAAGTGAAGTATTTAAGTAGTGTAGTGGAGGGCGAGCGGCAGATTTCCAGATTCTGCTAGTTCGAGTATCTAGCTGACTGATTAGAGTAGCTGGTTGTTGAGTGAGTAAGTTTTATTCAATAACATAGTGGATAAATAAAAAACTGTATAATATGTAGAAGCTGAGGTTAGCCAGTTTCTCATTTATTAGGCAAATAGCTTGAAGGGACTAACTACGGGTGCAATCGCTCATTTGGTGCAATCGTGCAATCAAGCGATCCAACAGTTACATATGAAAGGGGTTAAAAGTAAAAAAAGTACTAGGTTTCAGGTGGATACACCGGATCGCTTGATTGGATGCACCAGATCGCCTGATTGTACGATTGCACCAGTATAAGTGATTGCACAGGATATTTCCCCACTAACTACTTCCGTAGATTTTAAAAATCTAAAATGCCCGAGGTACCGTTTGGGGAAACTTCTTGATAGTAGAAGTATCTAGCTAACCAGAAACTGCCTATATCTCACACGTTTGTGACCGAGCTGCAAGCCGTACATAGAAAAATCATAGAACACCATGCACGGATGATCATGGCGATGCAATATAAATACAATGCATTATAAACACAATATATATTATGTATATCAGAGGGCGGAAACTGATCCTTGGGCTTCAGCAGCAGGCCCAAAGGCCCAGACCAACTCTTTCAGCCCAGCCTGGAGGTGGAGCTGGGCCTCATTACTTCCCGGCCCACCACGTAACAACGCAACCCTAGCAGTAAAGGAAACAGATCCACGTCAGCAGAATCAGCGCCGTTGATTACAATCGATT
Organism: Zizania palustris; assembly: GCA_019279435.1. Taxonomy (NCBI): domain Eukaryota; kingdom Viridiplantae; phylum Streptophyta; class Magnoliopsida; order Poales; family Poaceae; genus Zizania; species Zizania palustris. The sequence continues at coordinate 29,189,986 of JAAALK010000081.1, read as the reverse complement.
AGAGCATAGAGATTTTATAAAGGTTACTAAATTTAAAATTTAAGATTTTGATAAAATTTAGACTCCAACAACACCCCTAAACAAATCTCCATCCCAAACAATTTTCTAAATCTCTTGTTATATATCCTAAATTTAGGATTAATTTCCGTTCCTTATATAAAAATAGAGATATGGAAATTGTTGGAAATTAAATTAATTTTCAAGGATTAATATGAATATGATAATTTTTATATTAAATTTTAGGAAATAAAATTTAAGATATTTCTTGGAGATGTTTTTTTTGGCGCAGCTGCTTTCACTTTCTTTTTTTGGCGTGTTTCTCCGTTTTTTTGACCGGTTTGGTTTACTACGCCACTAAAATATTTTGTATAAAAAATTATATCAAGATTTTGACATAAATTTCTTATCGAAAAATCAATATAAAGAAATTGTATCAAGATTTTGGCATAAAAATATGTACGAACATAACACAACTTCAGTACCGAGTAAATTTCCCTTAATATTGCAAAACTAAAATTCCAGAAGAGCCTTGATGCAAAATCCGTTGTATTAATATGATCAGAGTGGTAGAACAAAGGCTCGACAAATTACTAAAATTTGGTAGTCAAACCTCAGCAAAGTTCTGACATTATTAAACCATCAAATTTCTTAGAGTTGAAAAAGACAAGTTTGAATTGATATAACCAGAAGTAAATATGTGATATAAGCAAAAAAAACTTTGATACATTTTTTTGTCAAAATCTTGATTCATATTTTTATTTTTATGCAAAAATTCTGATATAATTTTTTATATATATAATATTTTAGTGGTATTGTAAACCAAACCGATCAAAAAAGTAGAGAAGTACAAAAAAAAAGTAAAGAGGAAACGTCAAGCCCGCGACGTTAGTTTAGGGAAGGGGCTCTTTTGGCTATCTTACGATTCACGCTGTTCGGCATGGATCCGACAGTGTGAAGATCTACGATGTTGTGAAGGTGAGTCTTACCATCGTATAGAACCAACCTCCAAACTTTATCCGGCATCCATCGAATCGAAATCTAAATCTGACGCTGAAACTGCCCTCTGCCAGCCGGTAAATCTCATTTCATTTCTTAGGTTAGAGATCTGTTTCCAGCAGTAACACCTCGGCCGCACTGTCGCTTGTCGCCTCTGAGATGCGCCGCCGCACGCGCCCCCGCCCGGCTCCTTCGGCCAGCGCCCTGAATCCTCCAGCCAGTAGCGCCCGCACCTCCGCCCCTCCGGGCTCCGCCCCCGGCTCGTCCGGCTAGACTCCAGAGCCAGTGTCGTGCCCGGCCAGCGCCACCGCTCGTGTCGCCATAATATGGGACTTATGGGCCAAGACATTCTCTTTGAGGATGAATCGCTATTCTTCGTGCGTTCTTTTCAGATTTCACCATTGAGATTCCTGGAGGCTGAAGACATTCTGAAAGGATTCTTATGATAACCATGGAAACGAAGGCATTCTCAGTATCAGTAAGTCTTGAATTTTTTTTACTATTCCATCAGCTTGGATTGAAATTAACCTTCAAATTCTCACAGAACTGGTCAGGTAGTTGGTCTAAATTTCTACTCTTCTGATAGAATTATACTGAGTTTAGTGATTTTTAACCATATCCATTTCAATTGAATTTTATATTCACCTTACAGAGCTCGTTGTGTAAAAACGGACCTAGTAGATCGCAGCACACAACAAATCACGGGTATTGCACGCCCTTCCTCCACAGCTCAATTACAATTGATTGGCAGCGATTGGGTCACCATTGTTTATGTTTAGCGAGTTTGTTGGTTGACGAAGCCCGGCACGCATCAAGCCAAGGCATCAGGTAGCTTCCTCCTTGATGCGAGTTGGCACTAGGATGAGCATATGAGTAAGGAACAACAATAATTTGTAAACCATCCGAAAAGCGTTTTCAACTTTAGTAGGAAGATAATTTTTAAAGACAAAATCATTATGCATGAGCCAGATCACCCACGCCAAAACATTAATCAGATTATTTCATTTTGATTATTTGGAACCTCAGATCAATCATAAACATCCCTGATAACACATCAAAGAAAACAAGATTGTGAACACTAAAATATTAAATGATTAGTGCTTTACACGTTTGTACATAGTTTGCAATGAGAATCACTTTTCTAATTTATTCTAGCAAACTGACTCCCTAATAAATCTTTTAATAAAAGTAGATTGCCTTGCTATTAAGTTTACAATTTTATGATCTCTTCCCGAATCAAACATGAATCTTTCCATTCATTTGGCTCCCATACTTGTTGTATTCGCCTCTTCAGTAAAAACCAAACGAAAATTTTGACTTTAAGTGAAGTGTTACATTTCCATATCATCATAGCTAACTTCATCAATTAAACAATCTAATTAATTAGTTGTATAAACTATAATGAGTATTCTTATTAGATGTGGTTCTTTTTATTGTTATCTCCAAACTTTACAATTTATATCTATTCATTTTCAACAACCACTCTCATTGACCAAAACTCTCTATATGAAATGAATGTTTTTTTAGTTTCCTCCAACATCTCATCATTTGTATATTTTTTCTTCACTGTAGTGTCAATCCCCCCTACTAGCTCGATCTCATGATCTACGTACACATGAATTAGAGAAAGAAGAAAATTTAGAGTGTGTTTGATTTAGCTTTTTCGGCAAGTTTCTTGATTGGGAAACTGAAAACTAAATCAAACAGATTTTGGGACAAACTAGCTTCTTCAATAGTTATAACTTTTTTCTGTACAAACCGAAGAAGTTATAAAAGTTACTCTCACTTTGACAGTTTTATAGCTCATAACATATTTCTTACGACCCACGGCTCACAACTCATCATAATTTGTTTTTGAAATCTACGTCTCAACCAAGCACACATTTCAATTATGGTTGTGTCCTTTTATACCCACCACAAGTACTCTGAATATAATACAGTTGGGCATTTCATGTGAACTGTTTCTCATGCAAAAACAATTTGTTCCCTCTGCTTCTCATGCCATCCCACTCTCCATCATTCACATTGGTGTCCAATGCGACGCATGCGAACTGTGTTTACTTCTATATATCTCTAACTTTATCCCGCAAATATTTAATTTGTATCTAATTGTCTGCTTTTGGTTAATAAATCAATATTTTTTCATTTGTCTTACACATAATATACATATACTACTTGAGTGTTCGTACATTACAATGAAAAAAATTATAACATTAAAATAACATCATGCCACCGTAACAAAGACACGTGTGTCAATAAAAAAGCATAACACTATTAAGGTGCATTCTTGTGATAGTATTATATATACTTGCAATAATATCTTGCTCGACTCCTGCACTTTTTTATTTTTCTGCTTGACTCCTAAGGCAAAAATATATTTGTTTTGGCCCTTATTTAATATAGATAAGCAAGTAAGATACTAATTAATCGCTTCTTATTATCTAAAATAATATTCAAAACGATTTTTTTTTAAACTGGGAGCGAGTACAGTATGGAAGAAACACATGGGTACCTTCTGCACGCGTACGTGGCACACGTGTTAGCACAAAAAAAGTTTATTAAGTTAATTAAGATCAGACCATCGCATCGCATGAAACACGCAACTTTAATTAGCCCACATTTTCGAAGAATGAATGAAGAGACTGATGCATGCATGGTCACTACTTCCATATGTTGAAAACACGTGTAAGTTTCATATATAATTCGACAATATATACTACAAAGTACACTATAGTATTGATGCTACTAGTTGAGTGTATGTGTGTTGCAACGAAAAAAAATTATAACATTAAAAAACATCATGCAAATAATACAAATAAATTAAAAATGATAAATGTCATTTATCGTAATGATGTTTCAAAAATAGTATATCAGTTTTAAAAATAATATAAATTTTACTAATAATATAGATCACGCGTCAATAAAACACTAACTAGTAACGTTAACATATTCGTCTCAACTCATCACCGCTTATATACCATACCGTTGTTAGAGAACTACTCGTCTGCAATCGACTGTAGAGGGCAGTCACGATCTACATCGTTCGGCGCGGATCAAATGGTGCAGCGGCCTCCAAAAGATTCGGATGTGGGCTCCATCATGTACATAGAACCCACCAACAAAGTTCCCGACACCCATCGAATCGAAATAGGCTGTATCCATTCAAGGTCGTTGGCTGCTGCATGTACAGTACATATACGGGCATTAGCTGATGCAACAAGCTAAGTTAGCTGCTGATCAGTTATCAGTTATCAGTATACATCTTAGCTGCACGGCCGGCGGCGGCCATGGCGAGCCGGACTCCGCCGGAGACAGCGGCCTCCGAGACCATGCGCGTCAAGCAGCATACCCATGCCGACGGCCACGCCGCCGTGCTCGCCATCGGCACGGCGAACCCGGAGAAGTTTCTGAAACAAGACGAGTTCGTCGACTGGTACTTCCGCGTCACCAAAAGCGACCACCTTGGCAACCTCAAATCCAAGATGAAGAGGATTTGTATGATTTATTTGTAAGATGAAAATTCATCACCTTCAAATTGGTCTTGACTGGTTTCAGATCTGTTGACATTAATTGCAGGCGACAGATCAGGCATTAGGAAGCGCCATTTCTTCCACTCCGAGGAGATGATCGCCGAGCACCCGGAGTTCCTCGACGCGGCTGTGCCTTCTCTCGACGAGCGGCTGGGCATCGCCGTGGACGCCATGTCTGAGCTAGCCGTGGCCGCGGCGGCGTCGGCTATAGCGGAGTGGGGCCGCGCGGCCGCGGACATTACGCACCTCGTCGTCGGCACTAACTCAGGCGCCCACGCCCCGGGCGTCGACCTGCGTATGGCCACGGAGCTCGGCCTCCGCCCCACCGTGCAGCGCACCTTGTTCTACCTCCATGGCTGCTCCGCCGGCTGCAGCGCGCTCCGCGTCGCCAAGGACATCGCCGAGAACAACAGTGGGGCGCGCGTGCTCGTGGCCTCAGCCGACGTCACCCTCCTCGAGTTCCGCAGCCCCGACGAGTCCCGTATCGATTCAGTCGTCGCCATGACCCTGTTCGGCGACGGCGCCGGCGCTGTCGTCGTCGGCGCGGACCCAATAAACTCCGTCGAACACCCCATCTTCCACATGGTGCACGACTCGCAGACGACCATACCAGCGACGGAGCACAGCGTCACCATGCAGTTCCACGAGTACGGCATCGATTACCGCATCTCAGGCGAGGTGCCGGCCGTGGTTCGCGAGGGCATCGAGCAGTGCCTGGCTGACGCGATGGCGGCGCCGCTCGGCCTTACTGGTGGCGGCGACTGGAACTGGAACAACCTCTTCTGGGCCATGCACCCTGGCGGCCGCGCGATCTTGGACAGCTACGAGGCGGCGCTCAAACTGGACCCCGGGAAGCTGGCGGCGAGCCGACGGGTGCTCAGCGAGTACGGCAACATGCTCGGCGCGACGATCATATTTGTTCTAGATGAGCTACGGCGCCGCCGCCGAGACGGCGAGGAAGGTGAGCCCGGCCGGAGCTGCGAGTGGCCGGAGTGGGGGGCCATTGTTGGGCTCGGGCCAGGCCTCACCGTCGAGACGATGGTGTTGCGTGCCGCCGGTGGTCATCACGAAGGCTGAATTAAGCTGCAGCAGCACCGCCACGTAATTTTTCATATATGAAGTAAAAAAATAAGGAAATAATTAAGGGGAACATGAAATTTCATGTTTTGATCCTAATTAAGTTTATAATTCATATATGGCTGTTGGATGTAAGGAAATTCAAAGGATTTGAAAAATATTCAAATCCTTATGTAAAATGTTCTATAGCACTATTTGAAATGAAAGATTTGATCTGCAAAAACCCTTTGAATTAGATTCTTAAATCCCACTTTCAAAAAATTGAAATGAGTCATATCTCACACCTCTATTCTCTTTTTATTTAAAAAAAACTCATGCACTCTATCTTCCACGTATGGTTCTTTCAAACTTCATGTGTTACAATTCAATTTTTTCTGATTGTTTCTATACTTTTTTAAAACCCCACTGATTTTTTACGTAAACAGTACGGTTACACTACTAACTAATATGTAAAATTAGATACAAATTAGCGTCAATAACTCGATTACCATTTTAATCCAAACGGTAACGAGTGAATAGCCTAATACATTTGATTCGATTGAGATCTGACGGTGAGGGAGAGGTGATTCGTACATGATGAGATCCACTTCACGGTGGAAGTCCGAAAGGTTTAAGAACAGTCAAGGTGATCAACATGCGAGTGTTGGATCTGCTCTGAATGAGTGCAGTCAGCTCCCCAAAGTTAGAGGAGCTGTTTTCCTATGTCGACCACATTTGATCTGAGGATTTTTTTAAAATTAATATATTTTTTTTGAAAAAAAAATCAAATGTGTATAGCCGTTTCAAACATTTGCAAAAATAGGTAGCAGTCAATACTTGATGAACCGACTCGCGCCACGTCAGCGCGAGTCGGTCGATCTCGTGCCCACGTGGCTACGACAACGTCACTTTCGGCCGATTCAGGCCATGTCGGCATGAATCGACCGTTGAACAACCGACTCGTACTGACGTGGCATGAGTTGGCCGAAAGTGCCATTGCCGTAGTCACGTCAGTATGAGTCGGCCGACTCGTGCTGACGTAGCATGAGTCGGTCAACCATCGGCTGACTTGGGGCCACGTGGCGCGAGTCGGCTCATCGAGTACCGACCGCTATCTATTTTTACAAATATTTGAAACGGCTATACATATTTGATTTTTTTAAAAAATATTATTATTTAAAAATTATTTTATCTGATCCCAAATTCCAAGAATCTTCATCAGCCGATAAATAAATTTTTTTACAATCATGGAAACATTATATATTATTAGAAATGCATTACAATACAATACATTTTACAGTTACAATTACAAATGTAACAATGACAATTAAATATATGTGGCCACATGTTTATTGTGTGTGATGGATATATATTATCAATGGTTAGATATTGGATTATATTTATTATTCGTCGCGGCCACCAGTGGTGGCGCGCAACACCATCGTCTCGATGGTGAGCCCCGGCGCGAGCCCAACCATGGCCCCCCACTCGCACCTCTCCCCATCCCGATCATGGCGGCGCCGTCGTAGCTCATCGAGGACGAAGAATATCGCTGCGCTGCTCGTGTTTCCGTACTCTCTCAGCACACGCCGGCTCGCCGCCAGCTTCTGGGGATTCAGACGGAGAGCCGCCTCGTAACTGTCCAGGACCGCGCGTCCGCCGGGGTGCATCGCCCAGAAGAGGTGGTTCCAGTCGCCGTCGCCTGTGAGGCCGAGAGGCATCAGCGCGTCGACCAGGCACTGCTCGACGTTGTCGCGTACCAGCGCTTGCACCTCGCCGGAGATCTTGTAGCCGAGGCCGCGTTCTCTCAGCTGCAGGGAGACCTTGTGCTCGGTCCCTGCTATGGTGGTCTGAGACACGGACACCATTTGGAAGATGGGGTGCTCGATGGGGAGTATGGGATCGGCGCCTACGACGGCGGCGCCGGCGCCGTCGCCGAATACGGCCATGACGATGAGGGCATCTAAGTCGGCCTCATCGGGGGCAGTGAACGCGGGAAGGGTGATGTCGGCGCCGGCCACGAGCACGCGGGCGCCACGGTTGTTCTCGGCGATGTCCTTGGCGACGCGGAGCGCGGTGTAGCCAGCGGAGCAGCCGCGGAGGTAGATGATGGTGCGCTGGACGGTAGGTCGGAGGCCAAGAAGCGCGGCCATCCGCAGGTCAGCGCCCGGCGCGCTGGCGCCGGCGTTGGTGCCGACGACGAGGTGCGTGATGTCCGCGGCGGGGCGGCCCCACTCCGCTACCGCCGTCGCCGCCGCGGCCACCGCCAGCTCCGGCAAGGCGAACTCGGCCACGCCGAGCCGCGTGCCGAGCGAAGGCCGAGCACGTTCGAAGAGCTCGGGATGGCCGGCGATCATCTCCTCGGAGTGGTAGAAATGGCGCTTCTTGATGTCCGTCTTATCACCTACCGGCCAGTGACCGTGCAAGAGAATTAAATACTATAAACTGTATCTAACAAAAAGTTTAGAAATTAGAATAAATTTTGGAGAAAATTTAAGTTTACAAGCGTGACACGAATTTGAATCCTTACATATCCTCCTCATCTTGGCTTTAAGTTTGGTGAGATGCTCGCTCTCGGTGACCCGGAAGTACCAGTCCGGGTACTCGTCCTGGGTCACGCAGTTCGCCGGGATCGCCGTGCCGATGCCGAGCACGGCGGCCGGCCCATCGGCGCGCACGACGTCGAGCACTGTCTCCGGCGGAGGGCTCGGCGCCATGGCCATCGCAGATAACGCAGCCGTGGAGAGATGCACACGCTTAAGTAGTCGCTATATGCATCTCCGAACTGCCAACCACCATGAACGAGCTGCACGCGCACGGGGAGATTTCTGCGTGCACATGATGCCAATGGTCTTTGAAATTTGAGCTAAAAATTTTATGATCGATTCGATTATATTTTCCGCTTGATTCACCAACAATCTTAATTACAGGCTATGCGTGCATGGCCCTAATTAACAATTAATGATCAATCTGAAATTGTAAATTGCATGAAGACGGAATTAATTAAGCAATTAAACACGCACAGAAACATATTATCTACCCCGTTGCGTTGTTCTTGCTTGCTCTCATGCTCTGTGAGCGCGCGCGCGGCGTCAGGTGTTGGCGGTGGCGGTGGCGGTGGCGGCGCCGTCGACCTTGAGGGGCTCCCAGTGCGGCACGGCGTCGCTGAAGAAGCGGCCGACGACGCGCTGCTCGAGGATGGCGATGGCCTCGGGGTGCTTGATGCAGCGGGGGGTCTTGTACTGGTTCACTGACGAGCCGTGCGACACGCAGAGGTCCATGAGCGCGTCGAACGCGCCGGGCGCCACGGCGCGGATCTCCAGCGGGCCGACGGACCGGTCGCGGCTCCGGCACCGGCGGTAGACGGCGTCGAGCCCCGCCTCCACTGCGGCGCAGCAGGCGGCCATGACGCGCGCCACATCCTCCTCATCGTCGTCGTCGCCGTGATCGCCGTGGCGCGGCGACGGCGGGGTGAGCTCCCAGAAGAGGACGTAGTGGCCCGGGATGGAGGCGGTGTCGGCGTAGGCGGTGTACTCGGCCAGGACGCAGCCGAGCGGCTCCAGGAGGCTCTTGGCGGCCGTGACGGCGCGGAGGAGGTCGTCCTCGGAGGTCTTGTCGGTGTCGACGCTGAGCACGACGTTGCGGCGGTGCACGAACCGGAACTGCGGCGCCGCGTTGTGGAAGCCGGCCACCTGCAGGATGTCCCCCACCCTGTACCTGTACAGCCCTGCATTGCACCAACACAGAGTAAAAAAAAATACAAATTTCAACTTAAGTTCTTAAAAACAACAAATTTCACGTGTTTGTTTGAATTAAACTAGACAATTATTGACAGAATTTCTGAGTTTCATTAGTTTACAATATATATATATATATATATACACACACAAATGTTATCCTACACCACGTCTATAAAATAGCTATTCTACTGAGAAAATTTACTACTAAGAAAAATCAGTACTCAATTGTTATTCTACTGACAAAATCTACTACTGAAAGTAGTATTCTCGTGGTCGGTGTAGAATAGTTATTCTACACATGTGGTATAGAATATCGCTCCCGTACAAATGCTATCTTACACCACGGATGTAAAATAACTATTCTTCTACTGAAAAAAGTAATACTCAATTGCTATTCCACTAAAAATCTACAACTAAAAATAGTCGGTATAAAATAGCTATTCCACACAATATATATATATATATATAAATAAAGCGAGGCATAAAATTTCCTCCGTATTTATATCAAATTTACCTATATGTAACATATCGTCAAATGTTTATATATTTTTTGGCAACTGCTTCCTCTTTTTTTCCCAAAACTTTATTTGTCAGAAAATTTAATAAATTAGTGGTGAGAATAAAATATTAATATATCTCTTTTTAATAAGAAAGTAATATTATAAAGTAAGAGGTAAGAGGTACTAGAGAAATAAAAAATATTGATTCACAAAGCAATGATATATAAGGAGGTAGAAATAAATTGTTTTTAAAAAGTTAAAGAGCTTGAAATAAAAAATTCCTAATAATATTATAAATAAACAAATCAACAATTCTTCATAATAATTAGTGATTTATAACTAAATGTTTTTTTAAAAAAATCCAAATAAATGTTGTAATATCACTTCCATCTATATATTTTTATATATAATACCGATCAATGTGTATGTACTTTTACACCACAATAATTAAGAAATCAACTCAAATTGATTTTTTTGTCTCTCATTCTATTCTACTCTAGAAAAATTAAATTGTTTATTATGAAAGGGGTAACATTTATTTCAAGAACAAGCAGGAAATAAAATATAAAAAAACTACAAAAAATCTAGAACAACTTACATATGTGAGAAATAATTGATATGAACAGATATATAAACAACTTATATAAATAATCACGAAGAGTTTACTACAGCTGTTTGTTTCAGCTTCCGACAATTATAACAATTTCTAAAATATGAAGCTGAAACAAACGGTTCAAACGGTTTAGATTTTAGATTTAGATCATGAGAATCAGTAGCCATAAAATATGAAAATGAACTGGAATCTGAAGGCCAAAAAACATCAGCTTCTCCAAATTCTCATAAGCTAGATACTCAGACTAAATACTGCTGAAAATCTCTAACTGTTAGAAGCTGAAATAAACAGTCCCTATAGATGTTTCAGATTTTGGATTTAGATTGTGAGAATTAGTAGCCGTAAAATATGAAAATGAACTGGAATCTGAAGGCCAAAAAACACCAGTTTCTCTAAATTCTCATAAGCTTATATACTCAGGCTAACTAGCTACTGAAACAAGCCTATAGAGATGAGGCAGCAGTTGATACCAACGTCTCCATGTCGGGCTAAAGTAAGCGTAATTAAGTGGAGATCGACATGAAATTAAAGTGTATAGGCAGCTAGGCTAGGAGATAATGTAGTGTCGGTCAAGCACTCTACAAGCTACATACACCCCATTGTCCTTGTAGGGAATCCTATTACTTATTCCATCAAACCCTAAAAGAATACACTCTAATCTCATCAAGTGACCAATATTTTAGCTTTGTCACACCTAATCACAAGTAGCATAAGCAACTAAACAATTGTGGTTTATCTACTTAAACTAGTTGCTAGCTTACTCCTTCAACATAAAACAAATGGAAAGTATGGTGAGCTCAGAAAATAATTCTGGCTATTAATTCCCAACTACCAACCAATTGACTTGCAAGCTTATCGCCTGTTTATTTCAGTTTCTAGTAGCTAGAGATTCTTAGCAGCTAGCTAGTCTGAGTAGTTGGTGTTTTTCAGCTTTTGAATTATTCTAGTTCATTTCCAGATTCTGCAGATACTGATTCTCACGATCTGAGTCTAGAATCTGGACCGTTTGTTTCCGCATCAGATTCTAAAAGTAGCTGCTGTCAGAAGCTAAAACAAGCATGCCCTTAATTAGCTTGTAAATACTGATATCATTAAGCAGTAGTAATACTCTAGTTAACTGATGATTAGATGGGAGAGAAAGCTAATGTGACTTAAGACTAATTGTGCAATATATGTGAAGAGCACTACTGTGGCTTAGGGATGCAAAGCTCATTTCTGTCCACCATTAGAGGAACAATAAGGTGACAGCAAAAGGCAAAAAAATATAAATATAAATATAAAGAAGTAAAGGGGAACAGGGAATTGATCTTTTCATCCAAAAGGCACATACACTTATCCTTTGAAATGGATCACACCCCAAAAGGTACTATTTTGTATGCATTTTAATTTCATTTTCAGCTAAAAATAAAGTGCAATTAGTACCTTCATTAATTGTATGCAACAATATTGAAAATTTGTTCTCCAATTCACTCTTCTTTTCCTGGAAAGGGACTTCACCATAGCTTTTTCTTAAGAAGTATTTTTATTTTTAAGAGATAAATAAAAAATGTCCAATTTGGATATGTTGCTAATAATCACCTTAATTAGCAGTTCTTCATTATTAATTTCTTGCTCTGTATTTTACTGGAGTTCTTCATTGTGAGAAGAGAAAAAGTGACTGGTATAAATCAAAAAATGGCAGAAGAAAAAAAATAAAAAAACATTGATAAATTACTAGCATGCAGAGTGGGCCGATATCAGCCATTGATTGCCAATCGGACGGCCAGGAACGCATGCAGGAGCTAGGTGCGAGACGATGAGATGGAAAATGGGAGGGGAGACGCCGTGCTCACCTGTGAACGTGGTGACGACGAGCTCGTAGTAGCCGCCGACCTCGACGTCGACGAGGTCCACCACCTTGCCCTCCCGGATCTCCATGCCGTCCTTCTCCACCTTGATGAACTCGTAGTAGCACATGTTGGGCAGCAGCGTGTACGCCACGTCCTCCGGCCGGTCCAGCGGCCGGAGGTTGATGCCGAAGTAGGACTCCGACGACGCGTACATTGTCGAAACCAGCGGCAACCCGCCGCCGTAGAACTCCAGAAGCGGTATGTACTGCGCCATCGACCCCGTCACGATGACCTCGATGTACTTGGTCCTCGGCCACAGCCGACGCACGATGCCCTTCCACGACCCGGCCGAGCACTCAGCGGCGATGGCGTCAGCGAGCTCTGGGTCGGGGCGGGCGACCACCCCGTCGACGGCCTCCCTGCAGGCCACGTCGGTGACGACGGCCGCGTCGGCGTGACCGACGCGGATGTCGTCGCAGAGCGCGCGCCAGTGTCCCTCGAGGAACTTGACGGCGCGGAGGAAGGCGGAGGCGAAGACGGCGCCGACGCGGAGCACCTCGCCGCGGCGGGCGAGACCGCAGAGCAGCTGCGCGTACATGCTCTGCCGGCTGTCCGGGCACAGGATCGCCTCGTTGGGACTCGTGTACCTCGTGTACGGGCTGTCCGGCCGCCGCTGGAAGTGGCGGCTCTTGTAGTAGCTCGTCAGCACCGGCCTCGCCACCAGCCCCGACGCCGTCGTGATATCCGGCTTCACGAACAGCAGATACATCCCCCTCCCCTCGTCCAGCCCCTCCAAGTACCTGCGCGCGATACGGCCATACGGGTCGGCGTTCGTGGCGATGGCTGCTAAGCTAGCTCTAGCTACTACGGCGACTTACTTGTTCATGACAGAGACGAGGAGGTTGTAGAGGAAGGTCTTCCGTTCGAGCTCATCCTCTGTCGCCGGCATCAGCTTCGGCTGCCCACCCGACGTGCCGGAGCTGCCGCGCATCATGAGGGAGCAGTGTGTCCAGAGCCTGATTAGTTATATGCGAGAGACGATGCAGCTGCTTCGATCGGCTGAGGCGCTGAGCGTGTGATACCCTACCTCGTGAGGAGCTCGGTGATGGGCTTGGAGGAGATGAGCGACGAGGGGGCGCCGTTGGCGATGCGCTCGATGTACGACTTGACGTCCTCGTACTCGACCACCGGCACGCGCTCCTTGAACGCGGCAGCGAGCTCGTCAGCGTTGTAGACGTCGCCGCCGTCGCCGAGGAAGCGGCGGAGGTAGTCTGTGCCGGCGTTCATGGCGAGGACCTCGCTGAGGACGCGCCGCTGGACGGCGCCGGCGTCCGTGGTCAGAACCTCGATGAGCTCCAGGCACGCCGGGCCGTCGTGCGGGTCGCAGGCCGGTATCATCGGCGGCAACGACAGCGACGACGGTTCCGTTGCCGTCGGTGTAAGCATTGCTGGCGCCGGCGCCGGCGCGGGCGCCGCATCAGACATGGACGTCATCGTTAGATCCATGCATGCATGCACTCCTCTGATGTTGTTCTTGTGCAGCTACTATACTCTTATGGCAGAGGTGAGCTTCTCTTGGTCTCTATGTGTTATATACATCTCATGATAAGCATGTGGAAACTTTTTTAGAGAGAGAAAGAGATGTAGATAGTGCAACAAATTTATGGGAAAGAGAGCACAGGTTAGATGCAGCTACACATGTGACCATGTATTGGAGCTTGTGATTAGATGCAGCTATTATGGGTCAAAGCTCATATTGGTTGCCTCTCCTTAATTTTGGTGTCTCTTCAGTTCTTTCTTCTGAATTTTCTTAGCCTTAGAAAATGACAGCAGAAATGTTCAGAGTTCAGGAGGATATTGCAATAGCATGAACAGGCGAAGGGTAAAAAGACTCAACTTTTTTTGAGTTTGACGAAATGCTAGCTAGGTCAACTTGTCACTCTGCCTTTCTTTCTGCATTCTAAAGTACACATGCATCTGAAGAAGCTCTGAACTTGCTCTTCTACTACTCCTTCACTCCTTCTTCAGCTGGCAATCTGACAACTCCAGGCTCTAAAAAAGAAGAGAGATTTTCCTTGATGCTCTCTTTCAGGTGTAAAATACTGGCGTCCGTTTGATTGATTCCTTGACCAATTTGAGGCAGGCTGGAACTGTTGCTTCGATCGGCGATATATATTTTTTTTGTTGGATAGCCATGTCACCCAGAATGTAATGTTGATGCTGTTACAGATTCTTTTTTATATATTTGATGCTGATATTGTACACTGCTTCTTTTCACTTTCTTTCTGTTCCTGCTTGTTTTTTTAGCACGAGCTCATCCTGTATGTGCAATTGAATTATGCAGGCTCCCACTACAACAAAACAGAACATTTTCGTCGGCCAAGTTAACTTCCGTCGGCTTTTGGGCAAGCCGACGGAAGTTAAATAACTTCCGTCGGCCTCCACGAGCCGACGGAAGTTATCTTAACTTCCGTCGGCTTCTGACAGTGGCCGACGGAAGTTAGCAGGGGTTTTTCCGCGGCCGCCCGGATCCCCCTAACTTCCGTCGGCCAGCATTAAAGCCGACGGAAGTTAGCTAACTTCCGTCGGCTTTAATGCTGGCCGACGGAAGTTAGGGGGCTTTTCACCCAACCGCGCGCGCGTACAGGGAGCCCTAACTCCCTGTACACGCGCGCACTCCCGCCCGTTCCCCGCCGCCGCCGCTTCGCCGCCTCGGCCGCCCGGCCGCCGCCTCGGCCGCCGCCCGCCCGCCGCCGCCGCTTCGCCGCCCGGCCGCCGCCCGGCCGCCCTCGCCCGCCCGGCCGCCGCCTCGGCCGCCAGCCCGCCCGCCCGCCCAGCCGCCCGCCCGCCGCCCGCCCGCCCGGCCGCCGCCCGCCCGGCCGCCGTCCGCCCGGCCGCCGCCTCGGCCGCCCGCCCGCCCGCCCGGCCGCCCGGCCGCCGCCTCGGCCGCCCGTCCGCCCGGCCGGCCGCCGCCCGCCCGGCCGCCGTCCGCGCAATAGTAAGGGTTTCTATATTGTGGTTTGTTAAATTTTGTCTCGATGATTAAACACTCTGGATAGGAATCTCAGTTTGTGATACACTGCTACAGTAAATGCTGAGTTAAATTGTTGATATGCTATAGTGAGTGTTGATCTGAATTAATTGCTATCCTTTCTAATTTTGTGTCATAGAAGTTGTCATTTTTTATTAATTGTGCAAAATTGACAGAATGTGAACTAATTGATGAAATGTGATATGTAAATAGAAGCTTTAGTTCATCTTTTGTTTTGTGAGTTGTCACCTATTTTCTTTAGCATATGAATAAATTGGTGTTGGAAAGCATAATAATAGATTTATAGTCTCGCCTGGTGGAGTTGGGCGCCCGCCTGGCCATTCAATCTGTGTGTCTGAAATTTGAAGTCTGAAAGTATATATGCAGTTAAAATCTTTTTTGTATTGGATGTGGTCGGATAAGGAATAGTGTTGTCATTTAGAATAATTTTTAGGAATTCTGAATTTGCATG
The DNA here is from genome assembly GCA_019279435.1 of Zizania palustris. Lineage (NCBI taxonomy): Eukaryota > Viridiplantae > Streptophyta > Magnoliopsida > Poales > Poaceae > Zizania > Zizania palustris. The sequence continues at coordinate 29,174,219 of JAAALK010000081.1, read as the reverse complement.
ATCAGATGTGTGAATTTTCAGGATCCACCGCCGCCCCCAATTCGGCCATCGCCATCCGTCGCGTGGTGCCACTGTGATCACCGCCGGCCTCCGGACACCATCACCCACCACTCGTCGCCGCCCGACGATTAAGTAATTTTTTTCGGCTTTAATTTTTTCGCTTTTAATTTGTGCATGATATGATATTGTTAGTATAGTTGAAAGTTAACTTATTTCTGAATTTTGTCGTTGTACTGGATTGCAATATATTGAAATGTGGAATGATAGTAGTATGCATCTTGCTTTATAAAGGTTTCTTAGATGTTTTTTAGTATGACTTGCTTCTTGGTATTTTTTGCTACATATATGAATTTTGTCATGTATTAATATTGAGATTTTATGTATGTTTCACGCTTTTAAATATGTTTCATATGTGATGTTTTGTTTTAATATGCAATATATGTTGTGATATTATGTATATATGATTCTAATTATATTATTCTATTAATTTATAGTTTTTTCTTTTCGTATGCAATTTTTTATTTGACAACAACGTAGATAGTGTAACGAAACCTATGCGTCACCCGTTTCGGACCAACATGTCTCACACGTGTCATGCGTGTGAGATGTGTAGGTCCGGAATTGTCCCTTTTTGGACAGCCTCGGAGTGGGCGACAGAGCGTGGTTTTATGATGAGTCATGAGTCCGAATGGGATTTCAGTAACATAACCTTGTTGTTCTCCATTGCACCACTATCAGGCGTGCAATTGGAGAACAGCGGGGTTATGCTGCTGAAATTTCGTTCGAACTCATGGCTCGTCATAAATACCACGTTTTGTCGGTCACTCTTGGGTGGGTTTAGGACCTATCTTTTCCTATAGACCATGGTTGCCATGGCGTCGCCTGCGCCGACTAGACGTCCAGGCGGTCACCGCCGGATGTCATGGTGAATCGCGATCGCCATCAGGCGTGTCTGGGCGGGCGCCTAGGGTCCGTGGTAGTGTCTAAGGTGTGGCACAGGCCTTTCGGTTAACCCTGTTCCCTTGCGCCGCGGGCTCTGCTTCCCCTTGCGTCGCCAGCCGCCCGGCCGCCTCTGCTTCCCCTCCGTTGTCCGGAGGCGGAGGCGGGGGGTGGCCAGGGTGTGTGTATGTTGCGAGCCCTTTTATAGCGGCCAGTGCGTGAATCTTCTTGATTGAATGAATGTTTTGCATATAGAATGGCTGAGGACGACCGACGGTGGATGTATAGTGGTTGGATGAAAAGTGGAGCTCACACGAGGGAGTGGGTAATCAACGCTGAGAAATTTGGTGGGTAGTCTACAAAGTGAATCCTCGGGAACGTCTACAAACCCCTAGTGATGACGCTTATCAATTGGAGGTTGAAGAGGTCGATGAGGTTTATCAAGATGATGAATTGCCGACTTCGTTTAATGTAGAGTCAGAATCGTCGACAGATTCTTTTCTCGGCGATTCTAATGATGTGGCAGTTCCCGAGAAAAGGAAACACCAACATAAGAAGAAAAAAGTAACATGGCGTGCTTTGGGGAGAAAAGGACAAATTGATCCTGATTTTGATGATAATTGACAAGTAATTGTTTTGATACATGGATATGCAATATACTTCATATTACATGTTTTTTCATATGTACAAACCTTCTTTACTAATAAATGCTTGTTTGTGCTTATTTTGAACAGGATGTCGAAAAATAAGAAGACTGTCACGAGGAAGCTCTTCCGCTTGGGGAGTTCATCGGCGAGTACTCCGGCGAGTACACCGACGAGTCAGGAGGACACCCTATTCCAGGGTAGTTCCTCTTCTTCAAACAGACATCGTCAAGAGCAGCTCCTGAGATGCATAGATCCGACATTAATTGGTCGGCCTATTGCATTTCAACTAGATGAGGAGGTAACTTTCAGATTGTTTTTTATGCCAGTTATAAACTATTACTAATTGTTTCAATACTGTTTTGTAGGAGGAACAACACTTGGAGAGTGCGGGTCATGAGGATGATCGGCCGGTGGGTGGCGGGCAAGAGGGGGATGTCCCAGAGTGTGCGGCACAGAGGGATGACCCAGAGGGTGTGGGGCAGGGGGATGACCCAGAGGGTGCGGGGCAGGGGGATCTCCCGGAGGGTGCGGGTCAGGAGGAAGGTGCTGAGGCTGCCGGCGGGTCCTCGGTAACTTTCAGGACGAGTCACTTGGTCGCTCCACCAGTAGTCTCTTCCGGTGGAGCCAAGATCGAGATTACGCCTGTTGGTGACGGGTAAGTGTAATACTCTTCTGTTGTTTTGCTTTTGTTTTCAAAAAATTTCTTTCACTAAACAACGCTAACTTTATTTATTATGTATTTCTAGATCTTGGATGGACTCTCGGTTCGACGGCACTTCGAGGGTCAGACAGGTTAACCAGATATTGGGTAACCTGTGCCGTCTGCACTACCCAGGGATGCTGACAATGCCGACCGGTGAGCGGGTTCTATGCCAAACATGGGACCAGTACCGGTTCGCTCCTGACGGGCGACACGGAACTGCTCAGGGGGCGGTGTCTCATGACTTCTGGGTATGCAAGTGTTTTTTCAATTTTCTTTTAGAATTTTCGAGTTACAACACTATACTAATCATTATTTTTGCAGTTACGCTTTTGCTTGCCAGAAGTCGGCAATCACCATAACCATGCGCTTGTAGTCTTCAACAACAATGCGCATAAGGTGGTGAAGGACGCCATTTCGTATGCCCGCATTCAAGCGAACAATGCTTACTACAAGGAGAAGCTAGGGCAACGAATGAGCAAGGCGACGGGCTCATCGTCAGTCTATTTGACTGAAGAAGAATACCGTTCGGTAAACAATTCTAACTTTTTACCTCTTCGATTGTTGAGATTTGTTGTCATATAATACAAATAGCATCTCTGTTCAGGTGAGGATTCCGTGGTTGGCAAACCGCGAGGACGCCTATTTTGAATTCTGCAAGATTTGGTCTTCAGCCGCATTTAAGAAGACTTCCGAGCAGAAAAGACAATGCCGCGGGACGGATCCGAAGCACAGATATGGTGCCGACGGACATATTCGCCACGCTAAACGCTTGGTAAGACCGATCTGTCACTCTCTAGCTATAGATACATTGTAATGCGACTAACTCATTTCTAATGCACAGGAAGCTAAATCTGGCAACGTGCCAAGTGACATAGAGGTGTATACCTCTGGTCACAAAGGAAGCGATCCGGCACAGCCAGATGTCTTGTGTAGCCAGACAGCCACGGACCATTTGGTGAGATGTTATTAAGAGTTGACGTAATTTCATTTTTCTGCGTCTAGCTAATCGGACATGTTTTTTGCAGGCGCAGTATGGTGAACACATGGTTCGACTCCATGGAGAGAACTATGATTGGCGGAGAGAACCTGTGGACCAAATGGCCGTGTACTCCAGCGGAGGTGGCAAAAGCCATGGACGGTGAGACAATGTTTTTATTAATGTTTTGTGTATGGTATTGTGATGGTAACTAACCCTGTTAATGTTGCAGGTACTCCATGTTCAATGGAGTTATTGACTCGAGAGCGGTGAGAGCTCAGAAGTCAGCTCAGTCGTCGCAGAGCTCCGTCGGAGTTGGCTCCAGCCGTCGTCGCTCAGAAGAAACCCCGGAGATGGTTCGGATGAGGGAGGACATGAGGCGGCGCGACGAGCACTACAAGAAACAACAAGAGTACTATACCGCCTGCTTAGCACAACAGCAGGCGATGATCCAAGTAAGCTTACTTTAGAGTGTTGCAGTTCAAAAGTATTCAGAAATAGGTTTAGAACTAACTGATTACATTACAACATGTGTAGCAACTAGCCCAGCAAAACAGTGGATTTGACATGTCCATTTTCCAACCACTACCTCCCCCGCCACCACCACTATCTCCTACATCACCTGAGGTACCTCCTAAACACTTAAGTTAGCGTTTAGAAGGGTAGTTGAGTTCGTTTCTAATTTTGTCTATTTCTTCAGTGTTTCCGTACGCCTGGTCAAGATGGAGCCTCCGGGGCAAATGTGGACGAAGCGGGAGGCAGCGGCGGCGCCCACGACCCAAATGTGGGCGATCAGTGAGTATATGGACAAATATGACTTTGTATGTGGCTCTCGCTGTGTTTTGTGAATTTGTATGTGAGTTTGGATGTATATGTGAATTCAGATGTTTACTGTGACTTTGGATGTGAATTCAGTTATATTATGTGATTTTGGATGTGATGTGTGAAGTGTGGATGTGATTTTGGATGTGAGATGTGGCTTTGGATGTTATATGTGAAGTTTGAATGTGATTTTGGATGTGAAATGTGATTTTGGATGTGTATGATGAATGTATGTGAAATTGTGGTTGGATGTGAGTGTGAGTAGGGGAACCAGGAAAAAATAAAAAAAAATACCAGGTAACTTCCGTCGGCTTTGACCATAGCCGACGGAAGTTAGCTGGTTTCGGCCACGTGGGCAGAAAGGCTAACTTCCGTCGGCTATGGTCAAAGCCGACGGAAGTTAGCTGCCCCTAACTTCCGTCGGCCAGCCTGGCCGACGGAAGTTAAAGCCCCCCTGGTGACGTGGCACTGTTCGGCGCTAACTTCCGTCGGCCACGTCAAGCCGACGGAAGTTAGCTAACTTCCGTCGGCGGCCGACGGAAGTTAGCTAACTTCCGTCGCCGCGCTTCCGTCGGCCAAAGGCCGACGGAAGATAGCGTTTTGCCGACGGAAGTTGCCTTCTTCCGTCGGGAAAGGGCTAACTTCCGTCGGCTTTGGCCGACGGAAGTTGCCTGTTTTGTTGTAGTGTCCCTGCAGTACTGTTGCATCATTTGACACCTTTGATCGATTATTTGATCAACTAAACTTTTAATTCAGATGTGAGATGATTTAGTCATCAGTTCAGGCTTGCACCACTAGCTAGCTGTCCAGCTTTTGGCCTCTTGCTGCCATCAAATTGACACACGATTTGTGGTTTGCATCGCGTCTCAGTTAATTGTTACTTGCACTACTACAAAGCGATACTGTAGTGGCGGGTATCCAGTCCGTCATTGCTCTAACGCCACTGATATCCCTGATAGCAGTGGCGGGCAGAGTGTCCGCCACTGTTCATTTGAGAGAAGGAAACACGGTAAATGGAAGATTATTTGAAGATTTCTATTCACAAACCCTAAATTAGTAAAACGCTAATAACTCATTGTATACATGATTAAATACAAAATAAATGTGAGATTCGGCATGGATTTACCTCCTAGAATAAAATCCTTCAAAAGAAACGAAAACAAAGCCTCCCCCTCTTTATCTAGATTTTTGTCGCCATTGTACGGACAAAATTAAATGCGAACTCCGGTAGAGCTCGGGGAAGAAGAAGCTGCGCATTTATAGCTAGAATAGTAGTGGCGGTCGCAAGTGATGTCATCAATACTTTAGTGGTGGACAGCTTAGCAGCGGCGGGCAGCACCAGCGCACGCCACTGCTATTTGTAAAATAGTGGCGGTCCGGGATGACGTCAGCACCGACCGCCACTACTTTACCAATAGTAGTGGCGGGCGCTGGTGCTGCCGTCAGCACCAGCAACTGTAGTGGCGGGCATCTAATGGCCCGCCACTACAGTGGTTTTGCCCAACGCCACTACAGTGACGATTTGTAGTAGTGTTGATTAACAATTCAAGCTTATTCCGAATTCCACTGGCATTATTTCTCCACTAGCTTCAACTATAGCTAGGTAATAATCTACTTCCATAGATCACATAGCCTGCAGCAAGACTGAACTTCTGCAACTTGTAGAAAAGAAATCAAGTGTCAGCTGACTTCAACAACCTTTCTGCTAGTTGTGTATTCTGCAACTTGCTTGCAGTACCTGGTTATCTTGATTATAATGCATCAGTTCTTGCATTAACAAACAGTTTCCACATAATCTAATTAGGACCATGCATGTTACAGTGCTGTGAGCTGCATCTCAGTTGCAGAAAAGCACAGTGTGACACTGTGACCTTAGATTTTTTTTAAAAAAATTAGTATTTGTTTTTTAAAAAAACTAATTTGTATGGAAATTTGAAAAAAATTATAAAAATAGCATTTGGTCGGTCAACCATTAGCCGACTGGTGCCACATGGCGGCCACCATCGGCCGACTGACGCCATGTCAGCACCAGTCGGCCGATGAGTGGCCGATTGACGCCCGACCCGTGCCGCAACGAGGCCACCCCACGCCCCCTCGCCTCGCTTCCCGCACCCCGCTGGCCCCGTGGCGTGGGCGCGGGTCGGGCGCTAGTTGGCCACCCATCGGCCGACTAGCTGCCACGTGACACCAGTCGACTGATAGTTGACCGACCGGATGCTATTTTTGCAATTTTTTCAAATTGTCGTATAAATTTGATTTTTTTAAAAAATACTATTTAAAAAAATCGTGACCTTACTTACCTGCATTGGAAGGAGAGAACTGATGGAGTCAAATCAGCACCTAATAGGTTCAGTAAATAATTGTGCTTGTCTGCTAAGATCAAATGTTATAAAAAAGAAAGGATTGTTCTATTGTTTTCTAGCAAAATACACACAGTGGAGATCAGGATCTGCTGGATTTGGTGCTTAAATTTAAGTGACAGGAAAATATACAAGAAGAACAGCAAAGAGGTGACAAGGCTTGATGGTGCAGGGAGCAGAAGACCCTTGAAAAGAGCAGGAATAGAGGAGGAAAACAAGGAAGATCATTTCAGCTCTGCCACAATCAAGCTGGTTTATGTGCTAAATGCCAAAATCATTGCATAGTGGTGCTGTTTCACACTCACACACTGCATTATCCACATTGAAATGTAGGGAACTATGTTTACTCCATCTGTTTTATATTATAAGTCATTTGATTTTTTAGGTGGATTTATTTGACTTTGACCAAGGTGAAGAAAATCATATTAATGTCGATAATATCAAATAAATATATTATTAAGACATATTTCGTTGTGGATCTAATAAAACTAAATTTAATGTTGTGTTATCGATATATTTTTCCGTAAAATTAGTCAAAGTTAGTCACGTTTGATTTGTAAAAAAATGACAAATGAATGATGCCACAAAATGACTTGTAATATGGAATATGAACATGGAAGTTTGTAGGATGGTATTTGAGGGCTTTATTTGCCGCTTTGATTCCTTTTCATAAAAGGATAATTAGGATCCCTTTGGTTCTGATTCTAAATAATAATTTGCGTCAAAAATCTAAAATCTGAATTAAAGGGGTACTAAATGAGAATTGATTCTAAAAAATCTGCAGATTTCTACAGTATTGTTTGGAATTTGTGTATACCCCTGATTCCTGCCGATTCGTGCCCCCTGCGCCCCCCCCCCCCCTCGAGACCCTCTCCCCCGCACCTCTATCCCCGACCCCCTCTCCCCCGACTCCCTTAGAGGCATAACTGACATTTATTACATAATCCACAGTTGAAAGTTTTTTTAGCAAATAGCTTTCAGGTTTCCGATAGATATCAGCTCATAACAACTTTTTCATAGTTGATAGCAGAAATCAGATTTTCAGGAACACACCCTTAATGTTTGCCCATATTTTCTATTGCTGATTTATCTAGTAAAAAATCATGCAGAAATAATTCAGCTGTACAAAATCTGTCAGATAGGCTCCAAATAGGCATATTGTTGTAACCAAATGTACTCTAGCTTGTGATCCTTCAGCAAACAAGAGACATTGATTTGATGCTAATTAGTCCACTTAACATTTTCAACTGACTAACCCAGCATACGTACATACCTACCAATGTACAAAATAATAATCAACTAGATAATTTGATAAAATAGACAAGCATGTTGGAATGAACACAATTTGCAGCATTATGTGGATGGAAATATATGTGCTTCCATCGATCGAGTGATGATCGGTTCATGTCTCCAAGCAACCTAACTACGTATGTACGGTATGTATGGTAGTAGTTCATCAGAGAAGTTGAAATTTGGTGAACTGATTGCATGCATGCCCTAGTTTTGGTTGACCATTGACCTGATTTTGAGCCAATCTTTTTCGTGAAACGACGGCAAATCGTCATCACTTAAACAAATGTGATTGTTGTGGATCTGCCCTACAACATATAAAAATTGCATCTTTAATTATCGTTTGAAGCTACCTCAGCTGATATATATATCTCACCAAGCCCAAGATTGATTAATTTCAATTGTGAGAACCACACCATCATTTGGCCAGTCAACGAGAGTGGATCAAATATGAGGCAAATAAATAAGTAAAATGGTCGTTTCGATGACCCATAGAGCTGAGCTGCATGCCCGGCCGTGTCATGTCACATTTATCTCTCCAATTTGTGTAGTGTATACATGTTTAAGGGGTGTTTGGATCCGGGTTAAATTTTAAAATTTTAGCTCAAGTTACATCGGATGTTTGGACATTAATTCGAAGGACTAAACATGAACTAATTATAAAAATAATTGCAGAATCGGAGGATAATTCATGAGACAAATTTATTAAGCCTAATTAATCCATGATTAGCAAATGTTTACTGCGGCATCATATTTTCAAATCACGACGTAATTAGGCTCATTAAATTCGTCTCGCGAATTATCCTCCGATTATAAATGGGTTTTGTAAATAGTTTACATTTAATATTCTAAAATAATATCTAAATATTCGATGTGACGGAGTCTAAAAATTTAGCCCCCAATCCAAACACACCCCCCCCCCTAAATTACACCAAGAAGCTAGTCTTATTAGGAAACTAAACCACTTGGTACTTTTCTTGACTGGTGATAACAATGTTAACATCCTCCAAAGATGCATTAGATAGGCCACCACTATACATCACTTTTTCTAGTTTGAAGAGATGATATTGTACATGTCAAGTACAACCACAAAATCTTGTCCTGAGGACCACAAGGCACTGGTGAGATCTCACTATTCCCATGCCTCCCATTAGGATGCAATTGTATGGGTATTAACCATACTCAAAGCTTGATGAACTTATCAAATGCTAGCAAAGTACAACTGACTTTTTAGTTGGAAAAACTTATCTTGCACATTATGTGTGTTCTATTACTTTTGTATAACTAGCTAGTAGCTAGCTAGCTAGGCTCACTATAGATTGGTAACTAGCTAGCTATAAGAGATTTCATTTCATTAATCCAAGCGCCAAGCAATATTTTCCCTATCAACTTCACAATTTTATAGCCCTATACTTCCTTATAGGGCAACATCCCATGGTATAAGGGCCGTTTCGTATGACTTTTGAAGTGATTCTGTAGTGAATCATATATTCAAATGTGAAATTGTTTGGTTCGAAGTCTTCGGGTTAAGTTGCATTATATATGTGATATCTTGTGTTATATGATCTCAAACTATCTTAACAGAAATAAAAAATAATGTAAATTATTAATCGTATTACTTATATTGTATATATAGTTGCTACTATATTTTTACTCATTTAATTTAGTATGAATATATATCCTAGAGATTCTCTTTAATAAAACAGTATCCGTCTCCAAGAATCCCTACCAAACGCGGCATAACTATGTAGCGTAAATTTCGATCCATTAGGAAAAACAAAATCTCCTTCTTATGACATATATAGCACACACCAAAATCAATCAAAATTTGAAAACTCGATTTTGTTCATGAATTAAAGCCACTAAACATAGGGGGTTATATTTATGCATGGCTGGTTATTGCCTAGTCCATCTGTGTCCCTGGAACTCACTTCAGTACTTCACTCTAGCTAGCTACAACAGTACAGTCACACTGGTCAGTAAGTTAGTTAATTGGGTAATTTATTTCCCTGGAACAAGTGCTGTCTCTGAATCTAATCATTTTGACAGGACGGGCGCAGTGACCGAAGGGCGGCGGATCCAAGAAACGGGTGGTCCTAAGACACGCAAGAAAGAGCGCGCGAGCGAGGAGAGAAATTAAGAACAGTGCAACTTGAGCTGCTTCGTGAAAACCTAACCCTGCAAGATCGATCATATCACCATGCACGGGCAGCATGCTGCTGGCAGACAGGCCACATGAGCTCGAGCTAGATAGTGCTGCTCCCAGCTGATGCTGATCGATGGAATAAGCCTCACATGGCGCATGAGAGAACGAATCGTCCCTTGTTTTCTCCAAGCGATAAATGACCTCAAGGGCCTCCACATGCACGTACATGGATTCTTGCTCGCTCTTGCACAGCAAGCATGCGTGCATGCTATGTTGTTTTGCAGCTTCTAGCTAGCTCGATCACGTAGCCGTCTCTCTTGCGTGCTGTGCACCGACCAAATCTTCAGCTGCAGTCTTCCTGATCAGATCGATGCAGTTAGTTGCAGCATCTGGGATAAATTTTAGCTGGGATCTGGCAGCCTATAGAAAAAGAAGCCAGTGGGGTGCTGGATGCCTGGTTTGATTCCAGCTGCCTCTCCTTTCTGAAGCTCCTGATGATGATGCAGTATGCCCTTATGCAGATGCTGGCACATATATATGTTCAGGTGGGTACGTGATGAGCAAGATCAGGAGGAATCCTTTGACCAGAAAGGCTGTGTCCAGTACCACTCCAGTGTGTGCCTGTTTGCAGCTAGCTAGCTGCAAAATGCGTGCACGGATAATTATATATATTCTGATTATCTGAAAGACAGCAGCAATTTGACAGAACTCACATGTTTGTCTGTGTGAGAACCATCTAACAGCCAAAGTACAAAGGCCCAATCTTTTATAAAAGAAGAAAAGAAACACATCAAGCTAAGTATGGTTACTGTTTGCATTACAACTTACAAGCAGTGCAAGAATTGCATTTGGGCCAGGGTCTCATCAGGATGATGCAGAGGTTCGGGCTTAGGCCAAAGAAAAGGCCTCAGCTCACTGGAGTTCAGATTGGCCCTCTGCACATTTCTCGAATCAAATGGTTGTATCATTTCATATTTCAAAGTCGTCTCGTTTAATTTGTTCCTTCTCTCGTACACCGATAAATCAAAGAACGGATGTCGAAGGAAATAGTTTTGGATAGAGGGATGAGAGGTGATTAGGGGTTGACAGCACGCCGGCATAGAATCCATTGCCAATATTGTACATCTTATGGTCTCTGAAGTTGAAACTCTATCTAAACTCTAAACTATTATATATCTATTTTGTTTGTATCTTTACCCTCTTATCTCCCTAAATTCTTTTCCCCTATATTCTATCATTTGTATAGGTGGCCAAATGGATGGCCCCAACACTGACACAGACACTCACTACAACAATCTAGGCAACTTCCGTCGGCCAAAGCCGACGGAAGTTAGCCCTTTCCCGACGGAAGAAGTCAACTTCCGTCGGCAAAACGCTAACTTCCGTCGGCCTTTGGCCGACGGAAGCGAGGCGACAGAAGTTAGCTAACTTCCGTCGGCTTGACGTGGCCGACGGAAGTTAGCCCCGAACTCTGCCACGTCAGCAGAGGGCTCTAACTTCCGTCGGCCAGCCTGGCCGACGGAAGTTAGGGGCAGCTAACTTCCGTCGGCTAGGGCCAAAGCCGACGGAAGTTAGCCTTTCTGCCCACGTGACCGAAACCAGCTAAATTCCGTCGGCTATGGTCAAAGCCGACGGAAGTTACCTGGTATTTTTTTTATTTTTTCCTGGTTCCCCTACTCACACTCACATTCAACCACAATTTCACATACATTCACAATACACATCCAAAATCACATTCAAACTTCACATATAACATCCAAAATCATATCTCACATCCAAAATCACATCTCACATCCAAATTCACATCCACACTTCACACATCACATCCAAAATCACATAATATAACTGAATTCACATCCAAAGTCACAGTACACATCTGAATTCACATATAACATCCAAATTCACAAAACACTTGCAAGCAAAAGTGTAACTGCAAAAGTAATGATTAGTACAGTGTTGTAACTCGAAAAGCCTAAAAGAAGATTGAAAAAACAGTTGCATACCCAGAAGTCATGAGACACCGCCCCCTGAGCAGTTCCGTGGCGCCCGTCAGGAGCAAACCGGTACTGGTCCCATGTCTGGCATAGAACCCGCTCACCGGTCGGCATTGTCAGCACCCCTGGGTAGTGCAGACGGCACAGGTTACCCAATATCTGGTTACTCAAATAAAAAATTGCATACGAAAAGAAATATATATAATAAAAGTATATATATAATATACTAATCACCGTAATGAAATCATCAACAAACCACAAATTAACACAAGAATATAATTAATAGCACATATATATTTAAATTTTACCACACAACCCATTTGAATTTCAGCTCATTTAAAGCCCATTTCTAAACCCTAACTTCTCCCCACTACCTCTCTCTCTCAACCCCCTCTCCAGCCGCCACACTTGATCTCCTCTCCCTCCTCTTCTCTTCCCCATTTTCTACACTAGTGCACTGGGTGGCCAGATCTGACCTCGCCACGCCCTCGACATGCCCTTGCCACGGCCCCATTGCACCCTCGCCATGCCCTATCGAGCCCTCGCCGCGCCATCGCCGCGAGGGAGGGGGAGAGGATTAGAGAGGCAGAAAGGAGAGAGGTGCCACGGGGAGGGGTAGCAGAGGCGGCGGTGGCACAAGGGGAAGGGGTAGCAGAGGCGGCGACGTGGCGCACGGGGAAGGGTAGCAGAGGCGGCGACCGGCGGCGCAAAGGGGAGGCGTAGCAGAGGCGGCGGTTGACGGCGCAAGGGGAGGGGTAGCAGAGGCGGCGGCCGGCGGCGCAAGGGGCAGAGGTGGCGGCACAAGTGGAAGGGGAGGTAGAGAGTCGACTCAGTCGAGACTCAAGAGGGGGCTAGCTAGGGTGACGCGTCGATGATAAATGCAGAGTCCAGATGATAGAGTTACGGAAATTAAGGGTGTGCTTGATTCGTTGCAAAATAACACGAGTTTATTTTCCATTAGCAATACTTCAAATCTTTTTCTCCTAAATCATGTATCCAATTTACAATATAACTACACCATTTATTCATTACATTTAAATCTACAAAACACGATTTTGGGTGATTATATTTTGATGAAAAAAGTATATATAACAAGCGGCTCATACTAATTCTAACTTATATCATTCAACAAGCAAATTAGCTCGTACTATCCACTAACAAAGATCATCGAATAGCTAGAATTATGGATCATTAATTCCATCCTATCCACGATACAACAGTACTTCAAGTAACAAGTGGCCATGCATCTGACCTGAGGCGGTGAGGCGGTGGCGACGGGGTGCCGGGATGGACGGCGGTGGTCACCGGCGTGTGCGGTGGCCGGCGGCCGGGGGCACGGCAGCGGCGGGGCACCGACGGGCGGCGGGGGCAGGGGCACGCGTGGGCGGTGGCCGGTGGCCGGGAGAACGGCGGCGGGGCACCGGTGAGGGCGGCCTGCACGTGCGGTGGGCGGCGGCGGCGGGTGCTCGGGACCGGCGGCGGCGTCTGGCGGGTGGGCGGCGGCCGGCGCGGTGGCGCGGGGTGCCGGAGGCAGGCGGTGGCGTGGGCGCGAGGCGGGCGGCCGCGTGGGCTGGGGCGGCGATCGGTGGTGGTTGGCCGGGGCGGCGGGCGGGCGGCGGGCGGCGCGATGGCGCGAGGCGCCGGATTGGAGGTGGCCGGGCGGTGGCGCGGGGTCGAGGCGGGCGGCGAGAGGCGGGTGGGCGGCGGCGGCAGGAGGCGGGCGGCGGCGGCGTGCAGTGGGCGCGTACAGGGATTAGGTCTCCCTGTACGCGCGCGGGGTTGGGGATTATATCCCTTAATTTCCGTCGGCCACCGGTAAAAGCCGACGAAAGTTATTTTAACTTCCGTCGGCTACTTAAGGCCGACGGAAGTAAAATAACTTCCGTCGGCTTTTCGAAAAGCCGACGGAAGTTAGTTTGGCCGACGAAAAGTTTCTGTTTTGTTGTAGTGACTAGTATTATTAGGCACGACACTATTATGCACTACACCATAATTATGTCATGTCGTGTCGTGCTATTGTACCTAGGACGTAGCTCAAGCACAACACTAAAATTGCTTAGTTATGTCATGTCAGCACTATGGCACTATCGGTCCAATAGGCTAGCGCCAGCACTAGCACTACAGCGAGAAAATTCAGATTACTTAATTCTTACGAACGAATGGTCTATATATGATGTTATAAGGATCGAATGACTGGAGTAGAGTTATGCGTCGTGCCATATCGTACCGGCACTACTACAAAAAAAACTAGAAATTTTCATCGGTTTATTTAATTTTCGTTGGTTTTTTGTAAAGCTGATGGAAGAAAATTAAGTTTCGTCGGCTAGATTAAGCAGACGAAAGTAATACTTAACTTTCGTCGGCTAGTGCTGTGGGCCGACATAAGGTAATTTTCCTGATGTCTCCGTTGATTTTTTAATAACTTCCGTCGGTCTATCTATGGCCGATGGAAGTTAAGTTTGCCCTAAGTATATAACACAGCCTGTGTCTCCCTGTTATCTCCACTTCTCCCCGTCGCCACCACCCCCGTGCTCCCCACCACCCCTGTGCTGCGCCACTACCACCATCGGTCCCCGCCGCCACCACCATCGGTCCCCGCCGCCACCTTCCCGGTCCCCACCTCTAACACCCCCATTCTCCGCCACCTCCCCGGCCCCCGTCGCCACCGTCGGTGCTCCTCGCCACCGTCGCCTTCCTGCTGCCATCTCTCATCGTCGCCTTCCTACTGCCACCCTGCACGCGACTGCCGACGACCGCCACCCCTGTGTGCCTCTCCTGCAGATCTGAGGTTTTTGCTTCTGTTCAAATTTTTGAGCAGATCTGATGAAATTTTGTATATGTGAAATCTGAAATACTGCATTGTAAATGTGTTCTATTGTAAATGTGTTCTATTGTAAATGTGAAATTTGAAGGATAAAATTATGTTGAGGATGTTTGCAATGTGTTCTGTTGTGAATTTGAAATGTGAAATTTGAAATTTCAGAAATGATGTGTTCTATTGTAAATGTGAAATCTGAAATATAAATTTTTGTTGAGGATGTTTGCTAGTGCCATGTTTTCTAGTACCATCCATTTGGTCAAATATAAATAACTCTTTTTCGTTTTCGACCTCTACTTCTTAGTTCTTAATGCAAGCAAACGACTCTCTCGTTTTTTTTTTTAAAAAAAAAGATGAGAGGTGATCACATTGACAGCACGCCGGCCGCTGCCGTCCAGAGGAAAGGGATAGGCTGCCATGGGCGCCACGCTTCCACACTGCTGCTCCCTCCAGCCTCCAGGCCTACAGCTTCGCGCGCTCGCGCCCCAGAAAAAGCGAGGGAAATCCAAGACTAAGAGCAGTAGAGCACCAACCAATCGTCCTCCGCTCCATCTTATCCCCTCGCGCGCCGGAGCTCCTCCTCTTCTCCGTCTTCTCGCTGCTTTCCTCTCACGACGCGCGCCACAGGTTAATTTCCTGCTGCGGCGACCCCAGGTACGTAGGTGTAGCTAGCGATGGCTCTGCATCAGCTGCAGGCCCCGTCGTCTCTGCTGCGCGCGCCGCTCCGGACGTCGCTCTGCGCGCCGTCGCTGCCGATGCCGGCGCCGGCGCCGGCGGCGGCCCGGCCGCGCGGCGCCAGGGCGTCGGCGGCGAGGATCACGATGCGCTTCGGCGTCGCGTCCAAGCAGGCCTACATCTGCCGCGACTGCGGGTGAGCTGCCCCGTCCTCCTCGCCGATCATATCCTCTCGCCTGCTACCTGTTCGTGAAATTGTTGACGACTTGTGGTCGCCGCAGGTACATATACAATGACAGGACTCCGTTCGACAAGCTGGCTGACAAGTACTTCTGCCCCGGTCAGACCACTGCATTCCTCTCAACTTTCCCAATCTGTATATATCCCTTTTTAAGTTCATCAGCAAGTCAACAACTTTACAAGATGTGGTCATCGATGTCTGATATTTGTACAGCTTAATTGCTTCATGCCCATTGAAATCACAAACTGAGGTTTCAGTTTGCAGTTGCATAGCTTGGATACATATATGTTAGTGAACTGCTGGCACATCAGGCTTGTTCCATAGTCCCAGTCTCCCAGAGATCACAAACATTATTCAACTGGCAGAATCCTACCCTGTTAAGTTTTAAGGGAAATGAAACAAGAAAACTGTTTTAAACATTGAAACAGTTTTGAAGCATCATCATTCAGCTGCTTACTAACATGTAGTAATTCAGATTCAGTTTGGTCTGCATTGCTGAATTATTTTTTGTCTGCATTATTACGGATTGCAGTTTGTGGAGCCCCGAAGAGAAGGTTCAAGCCCTACGAGCCGAAGGTGTCCAAGAACGCCAACTCCACCGATGTCCGCAAGGCTAGGAAGGAGCAGCTGAAGAAGGACGAAACCGTCGGGTAATCAATCTTTACACATTCAGAACAAGAATTTGAATCCAACTTGAGCTGCTAGTATACATATCTTATTACGATTCCACCTAAATTCGCTTAATCTGCCGCGTTCCAAACAAGGCTTTAGGTTTCATGGTGCAGAAGTTCATCTAGTTAACAAAACTCTATTGGTTAATCTGCAGGCAAGCGCTGCCGATTGGTATCGCCGTCGGGATACTTGCATTGGCCGGTCTCTACTTCTACTTGAACAATGTCTACTAGATGGACAACCTCGTATGAACATACAGAAGAGATGATCATATCCAGGGCAGTGGGGAAGAAAGCATCAACAATCTTTCGATTTTTTGTTCTATCTCGTCTTTTCGAACGTGCTGTTATACATACTGCTAGGACCTCCATGACAATTGCAAGTTTGTGTATTGGAGGAGAAACAACATTTTGGGTGGAAACAATTGATCATAATCTCCCTTTTGGGTGAAGATATCTATATCTCTCTCATATGTTATTGAGCAGATTTGTCATCAAGCCATGTGATCAACTGATCATCAAACTGGAATCAGTTGATCATACTGTCATAAAAGCACAAGTGTTGATGCCATGTTGCATCGATCTACCATGAACTCAGAGCTTTGAAATTTTATTTTGTTACTGAACACAAAGATATATTTATTTAAAGGAACAAGTTTATTTTTGGCCATCGAACTAAAGCCAAAGTTTGCTTTTGGCCATCGAATTCGAAAACCAGAAATCTTTGGCCATTGAACTTTACAAACCGTGTATAATTGACCACGGAGTCCTGGTTGGAATGGTTTCAGGTGGTTTTGACCGCCACGTTGGACTCCGTCGCCACATCACCTGCCACATTGTTTTGCTGACTCAGCTGCAACCCACACGTCAGGTCAGGGGCCCTTCTTATCTCATCGTTAGGTCACCCGACGGCATCTCGTTCCCCAAATCGTCGGCGCGCAAGGCAGAGGGCGGCGTGGCGTAGCGTCGATGGTAGCAGGTGAAGTAGCGTTGCCCTGGGTTCGCTTCGCTCCAAGAAATCCACCGCGTCGCCTTGTTCCCACAATAGCAGATCGTCGACGGCAAGTAATCCAAGGGACCATGCCTGTACAGGATTGGAGACTCTTCACCCAAACTTCCAAGCGTACCCATCGAGGAAGACGAGCTCGACGACCTAGCCATGGCTCCTATCCCGTCCCTTCCGCCGCCCCCTCCTCAAACCCTAGCGCTGCCGCCGTAGGATTCGAATGAGCCAGCGCCACCGTCGTAGGATTCGAATGAGCCAGCGCCGCTGTCGGGTGACCTAACGAAGAGATAAGGAGGGCCCCTAACCTGACATGTGTACCGCAGCTGAGTCAGCAAGCTGATGTGGCGACAGAGTCCAACGTGGCGGTCAAAACCACCTAAAACCATTCCAGATAGGACTCTGTGGTCAATTGTACACGGTTTGTAAAGTTCAGTGGCCGAAGATTACTATTTTTCGAGTTCGATGGCCAAAAGTAAACTTTGGCCTTAGTTTGATGACCAAAAATGGACTTGTTCCTTATTTAAAACCAGTTGTAGCAAAGTAGCAACTGCAAGAACAAGCAAGCAACACAGGATCGCATAATGCATTTTTTCAAAAAAAACTAAGGATAATTCTAAATAACCCCTTAATATATTATTGGTTGATTACTTAATCACCGACCTAATAAACTAGTTGTTTAACACCTTAATCTTTTAAATATCATTTAATTAACCTTATCAAGTTTTTGTTTATTGGCGTGTCATGTTAAATAAGATTGTTTTTTTCTTGTTTTTCCTAATATCTTTATCCTCATCTTCTTGTTAGCCTTCTTGTTGCTAACGTTACTCGGAATCTTTCCATACTCCAGAAGAAGTATAGGAAAATATTTATAGATGTTTTTAGTCAATTTAGTATTGGATCAAAAAAGAAAGCTTCTATTGATTAGTTTTTTAGTTTTTCTTGTACTGTACTGAAATAATTTTTGCTTAACTCATACTGTTATCGGATAATCAGATAGTCTAATCTCTGTCATCAGCTCATCATTTACGGTTTGCCTAGCCGAAAAGAGAGAGACGAGGAAACGAAAGAGTGATGAGGTACTGATAGAGTGAATTAAAAATCTAAAGAGCGGTCGATAGTTTTTTATGAAAACATATGTGATCAATATGATAATCTTATCTAACGTGATGCCATGCTCTTATAATTTTATGACTTTGAAGAAATACAATTACAATTCACATATTTAGATTCATACTATTATAATTTCAAAAAACTCTGAACTATACAATTACAAATTTATAAAATTGCGAAATATATCATTATAATTTTAGAAAATTTTAAAATATTTCATTACATTTTCATATAACATTTTCAGATAGCTAAAATTCCAAAATAATATAAATATATAAATCTAAATATGAATCGTAATGACTACGTAGCTAATGCATTTCGTCTCTGGCTGCATCGTCGTCTTGCCGCGGCCCGACTCCATCCTTTGCCTCCGCCCCACGCCTCCGGCCATGGTCGATTCTTGCGTCGTGTGTATATACTGCTCCGGTCGCCCGTCCGGATCAACGGAGGCGGAGGGGCGGCGAGAGACGGCGGCGGCGGTGGCGATGGAGGTGAAGAGGAAGGAGAAGGATGTGATACGGCTGGAGAGGGAGTCCGTCATCCCCGTCCTCAAGCCCAAGCTCATCATGAAGCTCGCCTACCTCATCGGTGAGTGGCTGTTGATCGTCGATTGCTTCCTGGTTTTTTGGGGGGGCTTGGTTGGTTTCATCGATTGATTGGTACTTGGTAGTTTAGTCGATTGCGCCGCATTACCATGGATTACCGATTCTGCGAAACGATTTCGAAACACAAATGTTTGAATTGTGACAAGAAGGGGACATAGAGGCGTGGATTTGAACGAGTTCTTGCAGATATGTACTAAAATGTGTGTAGCAAAGAACTTCTGACGAAAAACCACGGTGCGATTCTCAAAGACTCATCTT
This sequence comes from Zizania palustris, assembly GCA_019279435.1. Taxonomy (NCBI): domain Eukaryota; kingdom Viridiplantae; phylum Streptophyta; class Magnoliopsida; order Poales; family Poaceae; genus Zizania; species Zizania palustris. Next base: position 29,154,958 of record JAAALK010000081.1, on the reverse strand, counting down.
GTAGTTGGAGTTTATGAGATTCCAGTTACTGATCCTACATTATATTATCTGTCATACATGATAACATGATCAAGGAGTACTTTTGCAATCTGTTCTATTTTTTTTATGGCTTTTTCACATCTGTTTATGTTTGATTTTGTTTCTGTCTCTCGCTAAAAATTATATTTTGAAGTGTCAATCTGACATTTTTTAAAATGCTATCAGTCGATTCTACTATTCTCCATGTGTGAAATTCTGTTATGTGAACAATTGGACTTGAAGGGGTGTGATTTTAGTTGCATTGTCATAATTCAGACATGTATGGATTTAATCTTCAGAGCGTGACAACGATCGCGCCGACTTCATGAAGCTATGTAAGAGGGTGGAGTACACTATCCGTGCTTGGTATCTATTGCAATTTGAGGATCTAATGGTAACCTCCTTCCTCTTTCTCTGATTCCTCTTTCTCTGATTCCTCTTTCTCTGATTTTATCGAGTTTCTTTTGGCTGAATGTTGTGCTGTGATTCAGCAACTGTATTCTCTATTCGATCCGGTTAAGGGCGCGAAGAGTTTGGAGCAGCAGAGCCTGACACCAGATGAGTTTGAAACATTTGAACTCAATTTCTTAACCTATCTTTTTCAGGTTGGATCACTATATCATTATCTATACACTTTGATACAGATATATATGGTTTTGTGAGATTATTTTTGGCAATAATTGATACTCCCTCTGTTACCAAAAACAATCATGGTACTAACTAGATAATGGAAAAGAGCAACTTCAAGTTGTTATCTGAAGAAGAGTATGAGGTAGCCCAGTCTGGTCAGTATCTTCTGAACCTACCACTCAAAGTTGATGAATCCAAGGTCTGCACATATCTTTATAACATTATCAATCAAGGGCCATAAAGATGCATGCAAAGTAGTGTTCTATTTCACTTGCTTAACTGTTTTTTCACCATCATAGGTAGATAAGAAGTTGCTGACAAGGTACTTTAAAGAGCATCCACATCCTAGTCTGCCAGAGTTTGCTGACAAGGTATCCATATTTTACTTTAAAGAGAACATTTAATGCAGTGTACCGTTATCGCAAGAATACACTGCTGAGAACCAATAGCATTTGACACATAAGTTAAAAAGATGAAAAATGGAATGCAACCAAAAACATGCAGCCTTTTTGGCTCTAAACTGCTATTCATTTGCTATCCATGTACCTCATGACAATGGCTTACATATGATGCTCAATTCAATGTTTTTCCAGTGCTGCATAATATCTCACATAAATAATTATCGTATCAAACCACACTATTGTAGTACATTGTGTTCCGTCGGGGCATTGGAATGGACCGGACAACTAGTTACTTCTTCATTGAGAAAGTGGATGTTATCATATCGCGGGTGTGGAGATCATTGCTTAGAGTTACAAGGTATGATAATGTGGTTCAATAGCAGCTAGATTTTTTCGCTTTTCTAGATTGAAAAATAACTATTTCATTTGCTAATGCAAAACAATGAATGATGTTGGTTTCACAACAGGATTGATAGATTGTTCTCTAAGAAACAGCCATTGAGGTCCAAAAAGGACACAAAAAAGACTGATGAAGTTAATGAAGAAGTGAAAGAACAAGACCTTTCTGTTGAACGCATTCGCCTAGAAAACATGGAGCTGAGGTTGTGGATCAATTTACCTGTAAACTTTATGTAGACCAAAACTGAACTTGTTAGCTAATGTGCATTTTCCTTATAACAGCATAAAGAATCTCCTAGGAAAAAATACAATTCAAGAGCCCACATTTGAAAGGATGATTGTCGTATACAGGTATCTCTATTTGTTAATACGTGTGTTAAGTAATGTAGCACTTTTTCATCTCCCAGCTTGGCATACTGACATTCATTCGCTTGTTCTGATTGTATCTTTAAAGGAGGGCTAGCAAAGAGGCTAAGCCAGATCGAGGAATATTTGTAAAGCATTTCAAGAATATTCCAATGGCCGATATGGAATTGGTTCTGGTAAATACAAGTTGCCTGTAAATCCTTCATATGTTGTGTTTTCATTATTTCTTCTCTGGTTCTTTTTATTCTTCCAGTGGGTAACTGATTTTAAGTATTTGTGATGTAGCCAGAGAAGAAGAACCCTAGTTTAACTCCAATGGATTGGGTCAAGTTTCTATTATCTGCTGTGATAGGTTTGGTATGTGTATAATGCTTAGATGCCAAGAAGTGCTAGTGAGTTAATATTCCAGCTTCTGAATAGCCATTTTTTGCAGGTCACTCTAATAGGTTCTCTTGAAATGCCAAAGGCTGATATATGGGTTGTCATAGCAATCTTGTCTGGTTTGATTGGATACTGTGCTAAAATCTACTTGACGTAGGTGATCTAACTTATCAAACTCCACTACTAGAAGCTGTTTTTTAAACCTTCCATTATAATCTAATGATTAAATACATATCAATTGTATACCAATCAACATGGTCAATTTATGATATTATGCTCACAGAAAACTTTATCTCTTGTCAAACAGATTTCAGACAAACATGGTAACTTACCAAAATTTGATTACAAAATCAATGTATGACAAACAGCTTGACAGTGGAAAAGGAACACTTCTCCATTTATGCGACGATGTGATCCAGCAAGAAGTATGAAAGCACTGAGGACTTCTGTTTTGCTATGCATAACTTGTCTATATCCCACTGACATAAAATAAAACTCTTTCAGGTTAAAGAGGTCATTGTCTCTTACTATATTTTGATGGAGCAAGGAAAGGCAAATGTACAAGTGAGTAAGCATGAGTATCTGTTTACTAACTTTTAGTTATACCATATTTCCATTGTCCATAATTTTCCCTCATGTCCTCATTGACACTAGTGCTTTTTCACAGAAAGAAAAAACTGTATTCACACATCTTATGCCTTGTTATTTGTTTGGCAGTTTTTATTATGCTCACACAACCATGATCCTTCTGTAGTCTAGCTAGCCAGCCAGTTTTAATGGTATAGAGGCCGATTATTTTTCCATTATCTAAAAAAAATATTATCAGTTCATTATATAAAACAGAGAACTTATATTCACGTGTAAATCATATATGTCCTTAGCCTTAGGGCTAATCACTTATGAGTTTTCTGAAGTTGACGCCAATTATTCATTTGCCCTTCATAGGATCTTGATTTACGCTGCGAACAGCTCATTAAGGAAGAATTTGGTGTTGAGTGCAATTTTGACGTCGATGATGCTGTGAATAAGCTGGAGAAGCTTGGTATTGTATCTCGGGTAAGATTATTAATGAGATTCATGTAAACTCCAAGTAAAACATATGCTTCTCATCTGAGCTATCTAACATATAAATCAGCTTGAAGGTACCAAAGTACCTCATATAATCAATCATTGAACAATTCCTTTATTTAAGTATCTGGCTCTAAGAGCATCTTAAATTTTATTCCCTAAATCTTATATAGGGATCATCCTAAACTCTATTTCTTACTAAAAATTAATCAATCTACATCAGTTTCCTTATAATCACGATGTCTATTTTTTAAATAATGCAAATATGGTCTATAATCTATAATAATTTTATGTGAAACTATAGTACTTTTAAATATGTGTGTCATCCAGTATATAACAATGCGCGGGAAAAAAATAATACACAAGCAAGAAAAAAATGCATGAATGAGAATAGTGAATGACTAAAGTAATCTTATATTTGAGAGAGATAGAGGTGATTTAGGGAATGGAATAGGTAAGGAGCTCATTTAGGGAGATTTTTGGAGTTTTATTTTTTACTAAAATACTTAAATTCAAATTTAAGTAACTATATAAGTAATCTCTTCGAGATGCTCTAACTTGTTAGCTTAAAAGTTTCTGAATCCTTGATCCAATTTGAAGTTCCTGAATCTGGCAGTAATATTTTGCCTACTCAGGATTCAATCGGGAGAATTATATGTGTTCCACTGAAGCGCGCAAACGAGATTATAGGGACTACTACTGAAGAAATGGTGATGCGAGCCCAACAATCCTCATAGTGACCATCCCAGATGACTGACTCTTCTCTCCTGTGCACTTTTAACTGATGTACCATAATATCAAACTGAGTGTTTCCAGCCTTCCTAGGTCCTGGTTGCAATTGGTTTGTGCACTGCAAATTAGGATGCCTAATTTCCATCATTATTATATAAACTATAGGAAATTGCCAACAAGAGGAGCTATTGGTTACTTGTTATCACCACAACTATGATCCTCCTTCAACTGTAAAGAGTTTGAAACTTGTACAGAGAATTATTAGCACAATCCACAGTGGCATTCCAAATCATTGGATGGCACCACGTTGCTATGATTTATTTTATTCTACACAAGCAGCAATGCAGCATACAAAGGGACAAGAAAACAGGATCACTCTTAAGACATTACTGCCATCACTCTCTGGAGCATCTTTTATCACTGATTTCCATACTTAGGTCCGTCGATGCCTCTCTTGTCATCCCACCCTCTCACCCATGGCTGACCGGGTGCTGATCGCGTATCTGGAGAAGAGTGCTTGCTCAGGTTGTCCGTGACCTTTGATTTAACAGCAACAAATACCTGTTTTGACAAAACCATTCAGAGCATAAGCAACCAGAGATTGATAGGGCAGAAGAGTTTTGTGCGGTATGACGTACAGGATTGGAATTCACTGTCTCAGGTGGTTGCTCTTGACCAGTGAGCCACTTCCACAAATCTGGGTTTTCCTGAAAAATCATAAATTAGAGCTTAGAGTCAATCTACAAATTCAAAACAAAGAACAACAGGATACTTCAATACACTGACTGTCCAATGGATCATGACACTTGCCTTCCAAGTGGTCATGAGTAGTATGAAACATCTTATATAATAATTAATAACTTGTCGAGCACAAGAGATGCATCATGTACAAACATCGTAAAACATTATGCGGCAAAATTTTAACTGTGGTTGGTATTATTGTTTATTTTAAAAACACATTCCTGGTCGATTAAAGACACGATCCAAGGGGTTGAGGTAGATAAATGTTGGAAGGAAATTCAGACTCATGTTACCAACTCAGCAGCTCGGTCAAATACTTAACAGTCAATACCACTTTATGCTATTTAATTTTCAGATCATAAAAGCAGTTGTCGAGATTTATACTCCCTCCATACACAAATGCACCGTCTGGAAGAGTATCTCGCGCTGCTAGAAACTACGATTGCTGAATTGCCCATGCCCGCATTAGGGATGATCATAGGATGGCTATAAGGTTTGACAATTGACAGTAATGCAAACTTGTGATGGACCGAAAACTGTTTTTCTGACTTTGTGACAAATAAAGTAGTTCATGTAGACAGCTTTGATAGTCAGAAATCTATGGCATTAATAATCAAAATCGAATAAATTTTGTAGTTTCTAGTTCCCGAAACCTCATTATACTTTTGAATCTAAAACAAGCAACTCCCATCAAAATACTTTACACACTCTTACTGTCTTACAGGTGTTCAACTATAGTTATTATGTTATTCACAAAGGAGAAATGGCCACAAATCAGCCAAGACAACAAATGAAACTTTGTTAGAGCGGAGGTGAATCCCCAAACAAAGACTAAAATGGAAAATTGACAAGGCCAAGAGAAATAAAACAGTGTGATTCAACATGAAACCTCATAATGAGTTACTCGTCATCAGTTTGATTGATCTATGTTAGTATGGCGAACTAGAGCAATAAGAGGAGGGAGGTATATGGGAAGGATATCTTACGAGGTCGAGGACTTGGAGGAGGTCGCGGATGTTGGCCTCGTCCATGGAGTGGATGTGCTTCTCGACCCAGGTCCCGAGCACCAGGTCCAGCTCCAAGAACCCCCTCTGCTTGCTCCTGTACACCAGCCTGCGAGCACGAGCACAACATCCGCCTATGTCAGTAACCTCCTTCGGCGACCCCACGGACACGGGATCGGAGAAAACTAAGACAGTATGTGAGAAACAACGAGCGCACCTGTTGATCAGGCGGCGGCGGCTCTCGTCGGACGAGAGGTCGATGGTGGTGGTGGAGGAGCTGTTCTGCTGGGTGGTGGTAGTGAAGCCGGAGAGGAGGCGGCGGGCTGGGGAGGAAGCGGCCGGGTGGAGGGCGCGGGAAGGGGAGGGCAGGACGCGGCGCAGGTGTAGCGCCCGGCGGAGGAGCGCGGCCGCCATGGGAGGCGAGGCGAAGGTGGGATTGTGGGATCGCGGAGGGGGAGGTGGTGGGGAGACGTGGCTGACGGGTGGCCCCGTCGTCTCTTCCTTAAATCGGGCTTGGCTGGTGGGACCAGGGCGGTGCATGCGGCTCGGTGGCAGCGGCTGGGCCATACAGGCCATGGCCCACGCGTGACCTCGCCCCGAGATTTGAATGTCGCTTTATGTTTAGGAAGGCGGATTCCGATATTACGTGTTTCCCACGGAGTAGGTTGTTTTAGTATGGTACTAAGAACGTCTAAATTGTAGACGCTATCACACTTGTTATCTCCTAAAATAGCATTACTATCACACTTGTTATCTTCTAAAATAGCAAGTATAGTCCAAAAGATATTTCTATTGTATTTGTTACTTGACTTATTATTTTAGAAAATTTACTTGACTTGTTATTGACTTGTTATTTTAGAAGACTTACTATTCTTCTCTCCACACCTAGTACATCTAACAAACCAACTAAAGTTGTTATTCCATTAAATGTTAAGCTTACTTAATTATTTTTATTTTCTTTGCATGTATATAAATTGATAAAATACAGCTACATTCAAATAGGAAAATCATATTTAATAAGTACATTAAAGTGGACAAAAAAATAGTAAGTCAATTTAAATAAAAAAGCTTACTATTACTATAAATAACAAATAGAAATACTTGCTCTAAAGATGTGTCTGTTCAAGCGTTTAGTTCGCCCACAAGCTGCTAATTTCTCTGATGACACAACTAGTACATAGTTCTAAAATAGATGCAAATTACATGTGATGATTGTATCCCGAGCAAATTACAGGGCTTCTCCTACGTACAGCTAAAAAACAGATCCAAAAATTATTAGAATTAGTCAAGCCTAATTTTCAAAAAAACCTTGGATATGATACGGTGATAAATCGACGATATTTAGTTGAGCAATATAGTTTTACTTTTAACTAAAAAAATACTAAATCACTTTATTTTATATCATAAAAACTACAGATGAGGTAAATATAGATCTCAGAACAGTTCCAAACGGGTAAGCGCGACTAATCCCATATATGTCCGTGTCACCGCGTCCTAAAGAAACATGCATGTCCCAATCTTATCTTACTTCAAGTAGGGAAGAACTTCAGAAAACATCAACAAAGCTTTCTATCCTAAAATAAGATCATGAAATCAAAAGTATTACATTTGACTGGTTATTGACGAACAGCAGACCAGTCACCTCAACCTGTACTCCCAGTCTGGGGTATACTATCATATGCAAATATGCAATATACATCGAAAAGATGACAGTTTCTGTAGCAAAAAAGAACCAAACAGCAACATGAGAACATTTTACCCTGCCATTCAGAATTAGTCAACTTCGACAACAAAAAAAATCTGTGCAGATTCACAAGTCAGTTCCGGTGAGGCTTATATATAAGAAAGTATCGACACAAAATGTTGTATGGTCACAAGTTCAAATGGCCCAAGGTGACGATGTATGTGTTTAGTTCAATAACATCTCTACTATAACACCTTAGGTTAACCGTAGAAAGATCATCTAGTATAGAACTGATGAGCATTGACCATTGTTTCTCTCTGCTACCAGGCACAGTTTTGTTCCCAACTCACCAGGCAAAGATGACTTTGTGCTAGAGCCTCAGAAAGCAATTGCCGCTGTATGGTTGAAAGCCTGCAAGCAAGCACCGAAATATTTGCTTCAGGAAGCTGGAGACATTCACAACAATTGCAGCAAGACATAAAAGATGTACCTCAAAAGTTGCACGTCCTAGTTTAAATGTATTTCATCCCAGCAAGTCTTATCCGTCTTGATACAGAGTACTGTGCTAGAGAATAAATAGCACCTAACAATCCTAATACTCGCACAGTAATTATGTCTGGCATTATAATTGACGGCAAGTTGAGGGGCAACGTCAGAAGTAGCTTCGAATCAGTCTGTCTGACATAATCCCACATGAAGCGATTGAAGAGTATGTGATTCGGTAATGTGAGCATGAGAAGGGCAATGTTTTTCACAGCAAAGAACCAGCCTGGGCCCCCAATATCAAGTGCCCATCCTCCATTGCTAGGCCAAGTCTCATCCCATATCCTATACAATGCTGTCAATACCAAATAACCAGAAACAGAAACTGTTACAGGGAAATAACGTTGCCTGTCACCAAATCCGGCAAAGATATCTGAATCCTGATTCAAAAGAAGAAGGATTGGTGCCAGAAAGAAAATAGCACGGTTTGAGCCACCAGTGACAGTTATATTGAGAATAAGGCAGATGATGAAGCACAGCACAGTAGAAAAATTTCCAATCGCTGGCATCCAAGCTGCCTCTGCTGCCAATCTCTTGATAGTGAAAGTTGGCGCAGCATGAGCTCTTCGCTGTTGGAGTAGCCTTGCTTTGGGTGGAAAGGCAGAACTCCGACCAGGCGGACCATGTGTTAATCCTCTGTCCACAGCCTTCTCACGCAATAGCAAAGCCAGTTCAAACTTTATTTCTAATGCAATGATCATGAAAATGGCAGCATAGAGACCCAAAAGTGACATTCTGGCCCCCTCTATAGCCAACATGTTGGTGAATTTCTCTGCTTCATCATCATCCGCAAAACCTTTAGCTCTTAGATGTCCTTCAAGAAGATATGTGACTGGAAACAAAGCTACCAAGAAAGAGAACACCCATGGCAAAACCCTTGTGCTGGATTCAGATGGCAGATGTGTGAATACTATAAAGACAGCAGCAGAGACAATTGTGGCAACAAGAAGAGGATACAGAACAACTGCCTGGAAGAAGTACTGAACAGATATGTAGATGCCGAGTGTAGTTCCAACCCCCAATGCATACAAAGCCCTCAACTCAACAACATACTTCACTGGGATAATAGATGTAACAGCTGCTAATGTAAGTACCACTGTTGCAATGAGCAGCCATGATGGCCATGTGGGTTTCGATGCTACAAAACCATATATTGAAGTGTCATCATCTGATAGGTGTGCTGATTTGATAAACTCTGACCGGTATACCCATGAAAGTTTAATAGGAGGCTGCATAATAACAAAAAGAAGCCCCGTAGCCACAACAAGCACCAGGAATCTCTTTGCTGACTGCAAACATAAAATAAAATAAAACAATTATAGTAGCTCAATAATAAACTTACAAGGTTCACATTACCAAACCAATAACTTAGACACTTCAACAAGAGAAAAGTACATAATAAAATAGCATGAAAGAAGGAAAATATGTAATATGTTGAATTTAAATCTTTAAAAATGAAGGTGCTTCCAGCTAAACAGGTACTGGAACTTGTGAATAACTAAGATGATGCTTTCCATTGATGAAAAATATTTATTGCAATGGTTATTTCATACATGCACATAGGAAACAAAACTAACATGTGAGGACCCAAGCACTATATAATCAGAACTTCAGATATAAATCGGTTTATTATCATTAACTAATACTGCTCCAAACAGTGAAGCCTGTGCATGCAAGAACAGTGTATACTAACTTTTAGCAGCATGGGCATGATAATACAAATTAAATGCAGAATCACTTGGATAAACTCAACAAGATAACATAACATCAAATCTAACAGATGGAAATGATTTACAATAGCTGATGTTACATACTTAGATCTGCAAAGCTCTTTTTTCAGCTTAGATTTTGGAATACAAACCATAATACAAAACCAAGGTGCAACTCAAATATTGTTATATTTTATCACTTAGTTTGTAAAGTAAATAAAATTGCATCAAGAGCAAGATATTGTTGAACCAAACAGTTAGCTTGAAGACTACCAGTAAGAACTGGACATGCTGTCATCTAATGTTTGCATCTAATTATTTAGCCAAGTTAAATCAGTGTCCTCAAAGCAATGTCAATTGCTATGATACCCTCAAAAATGTAAAAAAGTTTGCACGCAATCTGGAGCTAAAATTTTGATATCAATATTTCAAATATTGGGAGTTAGAACATCAATCTCAAAATGTTAAGTGAGTGGACAATATAACTACTGAGAATCAACAAACTGTCACTAGGTATCTGTTGAGAAGATGAACTCAAAGAATTAGCACATAATTATAAGAGCAGATCATGAGTTGATAATACAACAAATATGCTTACAAGAAGAGTTGTGTTTTTAGAACAATGGGATAGGCATAAAATACCTGGGCATGAGGGAAGTGAAGAGCAACTATCGGTATGCAAGCAACACTTGTCAATAGAATATAGGAACCGAAAAGCAGGCCATCTGAAGGAGGTCTTCCATTCCACCACTGTAAAGCTTCGAAGATTGTTTCCCGACAGAGCCATGCGGAAAAGGCTACTACAGATGCATGGAAATAAGCTTGCCAGACCTTCATTCTTGAAGCCCCTTTGGACTTGTCTCTGGAAGGCACAGGGAAGAGTTTTATATAAAGAAGTCGACACACTCAATGACTCAAGTAGTCAAGTAGAAGTTTAGAATAAGAAGTTGTGTTATACCTGTAAAGAAGCAAGGGGGGAGTGACAGCAAGTAGCAAAATAGCTGAAACCCATAGCACCGATCTCGATGTGATAAACAACATTGATAATTTTGAAGAATAAAGACAAGTCAAAACCCAAGCAGCTTTGGGCCCAACTCTTTGATCAACAGATAATCTTCTAACAAGAGCCAGTCCCAAAAAGGTTGTGATCAAAACCATATAACTAGGATACATAATCTCATCTTCAAATCCAAAGTAGTACATGGTAGCATAGTTGAACAATCGGTTCTCAATGTAGCATAGCAACAATGCATGACCAGTAAGACCAAGTTCTACAAGAAAGCGCAATTTTGTTGGGAGAAGCGCCAAACCAGGAACAGTCATTGCCATGATTACAGCTGCAACAACATACTTAGTGAATGACTTCAATGGCATGCCAGCAATCCAAATATTCAGATCCCAATAATTATGGACTACAAACCAAAGGACCATCAAGCTTGCTATTGCCACAAAGGTGAAGTATGATGATAAGCTTTTCTTAGTAAAGAACCTTGCCGCATAATAGCCAGAAATCATCGGAAGTGGAAGGAACTGCAAAAAAAGATTAATTCACAGAAATAAGTATAGAGTAATAAAAACGATAAGCAATAGCTTCTTCACTGATGCTGCATATTCAAGGCTATGGTAGGACTGGTTAAGCTGCTTATATTATGATGATGCTCATATGCTCTGGGACTTGTTTCACTATGTAATATAAGCATCTGAATTAGAGCAGGAACATATTATTTATGATATTACTTACTACTACACTCATATGTGTGTACTAGTTAAACATTTTATGGCACAACCGTCAACCGCACAAGCAACTAGCAACATGCACAGTTTGAAAGAATTACCATTTACCAATGCAGCAATACTAACCAAATCTTAAACATAGCTAAGGACTAAACAGATAACAGAATCATCACAAATCTGCAATGTTTATTTAGCAAGCAAAATCACACAAAGTATAACGATAGACAATAGTAGGAGTGAGGATTGAGGAGTGTGACAATAGGAATATATGGATTCAGCTACAGCATTTTCATATAAAAAATTTGCACCAGCTTGACTAGATAAATTGAACAGGGAGCACACTATCAACTCAAAAAAGTACATACTACATAGTTTGAGAGCATCAACATGCAGCTATTGCAATGTACTACAGAAAATATTCTATATGAGATCACAAAACCGCTGTTAGTGCTCATTCAGACATTGGTAACACTACCATCGTTAACGATGATTGAGATATTGCTAACAATATTTTCACACAGTCACTTTTAAAAGACTATTGTTAATAAACGAGTTATCAATTCTAATCAAACTTATGGATGGAAGACCAGAACAAATTTAACATAAGAACTTACATCAGCCATACTAAATACTAAGAGAATACATGTACAGAATGAAGCCAACTGTAAAATGGCCAAGAGTTACCTTTCAACAAATGGGACAATGACTAAGGGTTACCTTCCACCGGTTTATTTTAGTGCCAACATTGATTTTCAAGATAGAATTTACTATGAAGCCTGAACAGCTACAGAGTAGCAAGGTCGCAAACAATGAAACAACTCTATGATAACCAAACTTGCCAGGGTGCTTACTGTTTTATTAATAGCCTATGTCATAAAGATTATTCCAAGGCCAAGGTTTTGATTAAACATACTTCACATATGCTGTTAGTTCAAGATAACATGCATTATAAATTTCCCCAATAATACTAAAATTGATGATAAACTTTGTAAGTGTGGATATTGCTATCAAGCAGACTGCAACATACCATAACAGGGAATCCGATGACTATAGCACCTGCTCCACTGACAAGCACTGCCAACACTGTAAAGGTCACTGAGCTCACGACATCTCTAACCTTGCCAGCAGCATGTGCAGCCAGACCCAAAGCACCACCAAGCATTGTGACCGTTACAAGCAGGTAATTCAGAGGAGGTGGAGCATGAATGTACCTTCCAAATGACTGAAATACAACTCGAACCTCAAGGCAAAGCACAACTACAATCAACGCAACCAAGCCATTTGTCATCCTTATCTGATCCATCGCATGTGCATCCCTAGTAATCCACCACAGCGCACCTCGTGTGGATGCATAAAGCTGGAACAAGAATGGTACAAAGAACAGCAGCAGCAGATCACACACATTGGCCCACGACGAGAAGAGTGTGGCGTGGTGGGATGCAGCATGGAACAACACTGGCACGAACAACAGATACAACGCATGCACACAGCTCTCCAAGGGACCGAGAATGCCATCACTATCCTGCCATGGAGCATCCTGTTTTCGGTTCTTGAAGCTGGACGGCCGAGGTATGGAGAACAACCAGTAGAACACCATTGAGAATGTGGCAAGGTAGTAGGACGCGTTGGCCATGCCGACCGCAGACACAACAGCCCATGTGAAGATTGCAGGCGCAGCAATAGGCACGCACGCAAATAGGAGCCGCTCGAGCGCGGCCACGATGGTAGGGTTCTCGAGCTGGATCCAGCGGAACTGGAGGGACGCCCAGACGCCGATGAGGAAGGAGGTCTCGGCGCAGAGGAGGAGCGCGAGGGCGGTCAGCGGCAGTGAGGCGGACGCGGCTGACGAGAGAGACGCGGAGAAGAAGAACGCGATGCCAGCGGCGATGAGCGCGGCCCAGACGGTGAAGAAGGCTCCCTGGCGGAGGTGGAGCGCGTCGAGGAGGTACGCGGCGGCGAGGCCGACGGCGAGGACGGCAAACACCGGGAGCCCGCCGAGGTCGAGCAGGAAGGCCGCGGCGGGCGCAAGCGCGACCGCGACGCGCGCGTTGTGCGCGAAGGCGGGTGGCGAGGCGGACGCCGCGGCGCGGGGCCCGGCGGCGGAGACGGAGGAGTGGGACCTGGACGTAGGGGAAGGAAACGGGACGAGAGGCTTCGGCGAGGAGGTGGAGTTGCGTCGGTCGTGGTGCGGCGCCTGGTTCCGCGACGGCGAGCTGGTGGAGAAGGTCGGGGTGGAGAGCGACGGCGAGATGAGGAGGCGGCCGTGGCGGGGGGCGGATCCAGAGGGATCCATGCCGTCTGAACCGAATTCTAGATCTAGGGTTTTTGCGAGGTGGCTAGGGTTCGAGAGGCATCGGCCGGAGAGGAGGAAGACGACGACTACGCCGCCGCCGCTGGAGCGCGACGATGAGATCTGGAGGGGAAGGGGGCGAGAGCGAGACGACGAGGCGGAAACTGGAAACGGGAAATCACTCCTACACAGCGACTGACGGGTGGGGGCAGGCCCGTGATAATCATATGGGCCCACCTGTCGGATAAAGAGAGCACGGGTACTTGACCTCGCGTGGAGTTATATTCTCACGCCATATGACAGGTGGGGCCGAACTTTGTTATGACCCACCTGCAGTGACTCACGCCCAGCCCAACAGTGGGCCCCGAAAAACCTCCTGTTTATTTGGGTTTATTTGGTTCATTTTTGAACCAACTTGAAGTTGGAATCTGAACAGTTCTTTTGAGTCACACAGCTTTTTTAGAATCTATAGATTCTGATTTCACAACTTCTCAACTTTGAATGAATATTACCTATCATGCTATTAAAATATATCAGTTTATGTCAAATTTGAAAAAGTAAAATTTTAGTAAAATATACCATTTTAATGTAATTTAAAAATATATAATTTTAATATAAACATTACAAAATTTCATGATTATAATGATTTATGTGTAAAATTACACATTAATAATGTAACTAAACATCATGAACTGTCAAAATATAAATCTGCAACTATTCCAACCAAACAGCTTCTCAGTTTTTTTACAGCTCACAACTCATAGCAACTTTTCCACAGCTCACATCTCACAGCAGCTTTTTCAGAATCTACAACTCAACCAAACACACTCATAGTCTCAGATAAAAACAAATATCATATGTCAATGATATAACCAGTAACATATATAAAATACACAGTCGTGTAAATTTTTAGTGTATATCAAGAATAATCTCAAAAGATTTCCATCCATCGAATTGAACATTCCTATAAAAGTGATGTAAAATTCAAGTGTTGTAAAGAAGCCTTGTTCTTGTCACCTCGCTGCCTCCACTTACATTTTGTTGTTATATTTTGCTTTTCAGTGCTGTGCTATTTATCGTGCTAAATCTGAAGCATGCTAAATTTTGTCGATCCATGTCTCTATCTCTATTATGATCAAAGTTTCATGCTGGCGTGCAACTATATCTAGATCCTTTAAAAACATATTATGTAAGTAGAAAAAATTGGCGTGCAATTGTCCTTTTTATTCTTTTGAAAACATCTGGAATAATTATAATTCATGGTGTGATGGCACTTCAACTTTCGATCGGGATGTTCTACCCTAAAAGTTTGTCAGTATTGTTCTTGTTCTAATTCAAAAGGTTAAAAATCCTCAGGAGCTTTCTCAGAACAAACATGTCTGCCTCTAAAATGTTCTTTATAATTTTTTTCTCAGATGTTATAGGCTTGTAGCTAAATATTTGCAAGGCAGATAATTCACTTTTCTCTTCCTAAAAAAACTTTTTTTGATTAATAATATATCAGTATATCCTAGGTAATATTCGTGACAATCTTAATCCAGTCTCACGTGAAGATCACCTCTTTCTTCAAGCCAAGATACAGATTTGCCCGTAGCTCTGCCATCTCCCTCACCTGAAGTTTGTATCAAAGATACCACTCGCTTGAACTGTTTTGTTAGGTTCCAGCTGCTGTTCTGTCATGTTTCGAAGATCCCCTTCACATATATCATTCCCTTCTCACTGAACTTGAGCTCCTTCCTCATCTGCTCAACTTGAACATCATCACCTCTCACAAGAACCTCAGATACATTCCCGCCGCCATCCGACAAAATCATTTTGACCTTGATCTCTTCTTTTCTTGATGCTTTTGTCCAGTAGTATACTCCCCTGAACCATCATGAAGGGACAATTAGTTAATTACTGCATTTGTACTGGAGGTTTCATTCTGAATTTCTGCTACTAAAGTTGCGGAGTCATACGCCAATGGGCTTAAGGTCATAAGCCAGAACCAGTTGTTGCCACCTTCTGGGACTGCAATTGATAGAACAAGCCCGATGCTGCCAAGGCTAATGCAGGTGCAGAAGGTAAGAAGCGCTGCTTGCCCTCTGCTTGGCACCATCGTGCCCTCGAAACTGTGCAGAAACATAAAAACACCTCAGTCCGCAATGCATTTTTCATGTGAAATAAAAATACATAAGATTGTGTTCTATTTAAACTCCGCCTATGTTGTCTCAACATAGCAGGTCCTAAGCAAGTAGAGAAGATATATTTACCCTAAAAGGTTGTGATAAGCTCATAAGCATAAGCTTGTCGAACTAATGGAAAATCTAGCTACTCAAATGGAGATGAAACACAAGATTGAGTTTTAATTCTAGTTTACCCTAACTTACTTAGGATTGAAGGGTTTTGAAGAAAAAGATTGTGCTATATTTACAGTAAGTAAACATTATCGGCTGCTGCTTAACACTGCAGAGGTCACAAACTATTATACAAGATCCCCAAGGTGTTGTGACACCATACTAAAAAGTACTACATTTTGGAGTAATTGGTTACAAAAATATCACGCTCACCTGACCACACACAACACTTTCTACGTTCATACGTGGGCTCACCCATCTATACGTAACTATTCCTATTGTGGTACTTGGCAACATGTTTGGGAAATGGGAATACCCGACATTATGAATAAAATTGGGGATAAAGAATACAAACAATATGAGACAAATTTTCAAATTCCATTGTCCTCATATCAACTCTTTTTTCACCACACATAAAACAGAAATTATAACTTAATATTTATAGAAACTGTTAACTACCTATAAAAAAATCCTAGTATGATTCATGTCCTATAAAAATCTAGTAAGAATCATCCATATTTTAACACTAATACTATCTTACAACAGTTGATAGTTTGATGGCTCAACTGTTGGCATTTGCACATAGTAGCTAACTAGATTACTGCACTTAAGATAGAAATCAAGCCTGCTACTTACGTGATAACCTCGCCACGGTCAGAGACGGTGAAGTTGTTGCGGGTGAAGAATGACAGGATCTCTCCAGCCACCTGGTTTGGCGCCATCGGCTGCCCTTCCTCCTTGACAAATGTCTTCTGCACAATCTGCACCAGACAATCTGGAATAGATGACAAACACAACCAATGCTGCTGTTTTCGACCAAGTACCAAACAAACATCGAGAAATTTGCTACAGTTCAGAAGTCACTATGAGATTTCTCTAATCACATCAACGATCAGACAACTTTGCATCAGAAGCTAGACGATTTTGATACATTGAGGTAGTCCTCAATCCCAATTGGATTCAGGGATGAACTCTTGCACTTAATAAACAAGCATTTTGTAAATAAGAAAGGAGAAAAAAAGAAAGAAACGGAGGCCACTCGGCCACTCGTTTGGACATCAAACAGCACCAGGGAAAAATCCAGACCTTGGACTTGACGGAGCGCTTAATGAGCGACCAGAGCCCCGGCACGGAGAGCACGAACAGCCCCAGCGACGTGTAGTAGCTCGCCTGCGAGTAGCCCGTGCCGGCCACCGCGGCGTCGAGGAGCACGGCGGCGCCGTCGAGCGACGCGCGGGCCGGGGCGAAACGGACGCCTCGCCTCGTCCCGTGCCGTCGCCACCTTACGCCGGCGGCCGAGGCGCGCGGCGGCGACGGCGGGAGGAGGAGGAGGCGGCGGGTCGCGGCGGCGGCTTCCATTTTGGTCGGGACGGGGGAGATAAGGCCGGGGAAAGTAAGCTGCACGGGCGTGTGCGGTTTGAGTTGGTGGGCCCACATGTAAGCGGGCCAGGTGGTCGATGTTGCGAGGAGGAGAATGGAACACGTGGAGGAATACGCGCTTGGTCTTTATTTTTAGTAAAAAAATAAATTTTCTACTTTAGTAAAATATTTCTCGATAATAATAAAGTAGTATTATAAAGTAATACTTAATATAGAACTAGTATCATATCCATGCTACACAACGTTGAAAATTAAAAAGCAATTATGAAACAATACATTTATGAAACAAAGATGATCAATGGCGATGATGATCTAGTGATCAGGGATCCAATCAGAACGGCAGTAGGGGTCTGAGGGGACAATGGATACGACTATCGATTACGAGGGCGGGTGGTGGTAGAGCAAAAACACACCGCGATTTCGCGAGGCTATAGCTAGAATTGTTAGTCATGGACTACAAATTTTATAGGGAGGTGCCAGATAAGGAAATGCCAATATGGAAGGGGATTACGATTCTAAAAATAATATTGTAACATTAATACATCTTCCATTTATTTATTATTTTTACATAAAATTAATTAAATTTTCATTTATTAATAATTTCCGTATATTAATGATTTTTATATATTAATAATTTGCATATAGAATAGAATATCAGCTTCCATATAAAAAATGTGGGGTTAGAGGCAGAGAGAGAACGGGCCATAATAGGTTGGGCTAGCAAAAAAATGAAGATTCAATGACTATGATTTATTAGATATAAATGAAATGTTATGATTTAATAGACTAATGGTAAGGTGGACACTCAAATTTGCCAATTATATAATAGGATAGATATAGTAAGGGATAAATATTAATTTTTTAGACAAAATCGAATAGTTAGAAGAAAAATATTTTTGGACGATTAGTTTACAATTGGGATAAATTTTGAAAAAACCCAATTATTTATGTTTTTTTAAGAAGAAAGGGGATCAAATTATTTATGTTTTTTAATTTTTATAATTAAGGATTTTACAGAAACCTCACAGTCCTCACTCCCTTTTAAATGGCATTATAATGGCATGTGCACTCGACGGCTCGCTGCCACCACGGCCGCCGCCGCAGGTGGCGCAGGCACACACGTCCACTACTGCCACTGCGGCATGGCGAGCAGAATGGGCATGGCGCGGAGGCCGGGGCCGACGCAGGGCCGTCGCTTCTTCTTCTTCTTCGGCTGCGGCAGCTGGACGCCGGCGAGGGGCGGCGGTGTGCTCCTGCTTTCTATGGGAAGACGGCGACTTGGGTCAACCAAATCACCGGACATAGCAAATTAGCACTTAGCGATGGTGTTAATCCACCTCAAAATAATAATTATGGTACTAATTAATAAGTGAAATACTCGTTAAACAGGTAAGACAGGAAGAAATTTGAATAATATGTGATTGATAAGCCTGAACAATATACAAAGATTAGTGCTTATTTTGGGATAAAATTTAAATCTCAGATATATAACGAGAGAAGAGCAAAGTAAATACAATATCTTTACGGTGTAATATACATTGTATTTTTTGATTAATCGTATTTTTACCTCAAATTTAAGCCAAATTTGTATTTTTATCGCATACACTGAATTATTTTCTTACCGTGACAGTTCGAAAAGCTAACGTCTGAGAAATTCAAGCAGAATTCAAAGCAATGTGGGAATCTTTAAGATTGGTGATGCCACGTGGCGACATCCTATATGGGCCTGGGCCCTGGGGCTCAAGCCGAGTGCCTCTTTTGCCCACAGAGGGGTCAGAGAGCTCGTCGGCGACTTGCGACGGCGGCGATGTCGGCGGCTTCGGCGGCCACCGAGCGCGGCGAGCCCTCCGGTGGAGGGAGCGGGGAGGGTGAGGTCACGTACGTGAGCTACGGCGGGGAGCACCACCTGCCGCTGGTGATGTCGCTGGTGGACGCGGAGCTCAGCGAGCCCTACTCCATCTTCACCTACCGCTACTTCGTCTACCTCTGGCCCCAGCTCACCTTCCTCGTACGCCCTCTTCCTCCCCTCACGCTTCTCCTCCCCATCTCGCTCTCCCTCCTCTCGTATTGCCCAGTGTTCGTGAGATTTGATGCGTTCTTCGTCTGTTTGGGGGTATTTGGGAACCAAGGCGTTTGATCCCAAGGATGGAAAGTGCGTCGGGACGGTGGTGTGCAAAATGGGGGAGCACAGGGGCGCCTTCAGGGGTTACATCGCCATGCTCGTCGTCCTCAAGCCCTATCGAGGCAGAGGAATAGGTGAGCCTCTTGACCTCTTCCAATCCATTTCCTAAAAGTAATCGACATCTTTGCTAAATTTGTTTATCTGCTTGGCCTGTCTCAAAATCGAGCATTTATGCTTTGCAGTTGATGTTTGAAATTGTCTGCATGAGTCTGCCCTGAAAGGAAGCAGACACCACCACAGAGTTGTGTGGCTTTCAATGTTTGCATGACCATATGCAGCTACTCATGAAACTAAATAAGAAAGTAATAAGCTTACATGTTGGGAAGAAAGCACTTCTTTTTGTTCCAATTTGACCTGAAATGACTGGCGGCATGGTTTAGTAGTGATCTACAATCTTCCATCGATTTCCAATTGATATGCTTGATGTTTATTTCATGCTTTCATGTATGTATCAAAATAGGTGTTCTTTCCTTATTATGCTCGCACAAACATATCTGAATATCACTTTGACATATGTTAAGAAATTACTAGCATGAACTCTAATATGTCTTATTTGCTTCATGTTCCTTTTGTGCTACCAGTTCTCTGTAATACTTGCCTTGTGTTGGTATGGTATCATGGCTTTAAATTTGCAGTGAAATGTGTTTGTTTAGCTGAGTGCAAGGAATGGTAACTTTCAATGTGGTATAGGTCTTGTCAAAAAGAAGATGATATGTTAAGAATTTTAGTCAGGCTTCTCTGTCCTTTGTCTGCTTGATTTGCAGAATGAAAAGGCTATTTTGCTTATTTCTTCTATCTTAGTCACTTAGATTCACTTCTTGGCAATCTGCAACCTTCTAATGTTCCCTTCTTGAACTGGAAAATATTCTTTGGTCAGCTGCAATTGAGATTTGCGGTATTATAAGGATAAAAACTAAAAAGTTAGTTAACTTTGGCTAAGTGGTTTTCTATTATTGTATAGTATTATGTTGTGCACCAATTTTCATATGTTCATTTTTCTCTATTATAGATGTCTCATGTAGATGTTCGATGCTTCAGTGATTCAGTGTTAGCCACCCTACTCTGGTGGGCCCACCTTGCTCTGGTGGTTGGTTCATCACTCTAGTGACCCTACTCTAGTGGTTGGTTCACCGCCCTGCTCAACCATCTTGCATGACCACACCCGATCTGGCCATGCTCATGCTCGAGGAGAGCCTTGTAGTCACTAGGGGGACTCTTGTAGTTGAGCCTTGCTATAAGGCCCATAGCTATGTGGTCCATGCCACCTGACGATCATACGAAGGATAGGAATAAGCCCTGCCTGATTTTGGATGGCCGCAAGCCGCAGTGTGCCCTGTACTCATGGCACTGACAGCTTTCCTGAACTATACCAGTGCTTTGCTTCTGCAAATGGTTTCTATTAGTTTTTTCATTTTGTCTACAAATGAGCAATTAAAATGGATATTATGCTGGCCTTCCTCAGTTAACCATCTGTTTGATCATGGTACAGCAACTGAATTGGTTACAAGATCCATTCGGGTAATGATGGAATCTGGCTGTGATGAGGTAATCACCACTGTGTTTCTATTATCTTCTCATTCCTGACTCTTCTGTCAATACCAAAATTTCAATGTGAACCTTACCAACTATTGTCCTTTTGGTCCCCATCATTTAACTTTCTTGGTGTGAAATTGGTTTATAGACTCTTCAATTATGCCCTAGACTAATCTGCAGTTTCTGTAACAAAAATTTCATGAAATGTTGAAAAAACTGAATTCGTTTGATATCTGTCACTTGCCAACCAGGTGACACTTGAAGCAGAAGTTACAAACAAGGGAGCCCTTGCTTTATACGGTCGTTTGGGTTTTATCCGAGCAAAGAGGCTGTACAGATACTACCTAAATGGCGAGGATGCATTTCGCTTGAAACTACTATTTCCTCGCACTGATCCTGGTTTACATCCAATGATGCTAGGCAATGAGAGAGATGACCACCAGCTCATGGATTCGCCTTACTTGTGAGAACACTCTGATCAGCGGCCAGAATGACTTAGCATTCAAAGGTTTTTTTCTCTTTTATCGATGCTTTTTGTAGCTTGCATGTAACGTGTAACATTGTTGTGTTCAACTTATGTGACAGGGCAAATATTTATTTCAATCCATATGAACGATAAAAAACTTAATATGATGGTATAACCTTTGTTCAGTTTTCTGAATCTTCATGATTCTGTTCGTTTCATCTTCTTCCTCACTAGCCCATGCATATGCTAAACATCAACATGCACAACAATGCTCCAGCACATTCGCATTGTAAAATGTTTCGGCAAGATACTATGAATCCATTAGGAGCCAAACTAGAAGATCAAAAATTGTTTACATATAAGTTTTTGTGCACACTAGTAGCTGCCACCAACCTAACCAAGATACAGGTAGGAGAATCATGGTGATGCCACCATCGGTTATCTGAATTCAGCTTGGTCTAGAAACATCGTGTTTGGCAGAAACATTGATGGGCAGGCGAGGGAAAATTGATCATTTATCACTTTAAATTTTGGTCTTTAACTATTTGCCATTATTTATCGCTCTAAACTTTGTTCAGTTTGATTATTTGACACTTTGCTCATTTTAATTTCTTTTAGTTTTATTTACTCATTTTAGCCAATATGAAAAGATAAATTTTCCCTGATCTCTAAATGATATTTGTGTGACTTTGAAATTTGGTTGGAATTTATGGCATTTATGGGCCTAAAGCTCATATATGAGAGAATAAATTTCTAGAGAATTTGGAACCTAAACCACACTCGCAACTCACACAACTGTCCAGAATAAGAACTGGATTCAGAATCAAGTGGAGACCAAAAGTTTCACTCAATTATCTTCACTTAAGGCCAAGCCAGATTCAGATTCAGATTCAGTTACAAGCTCAAGTAGGGGCTCGGTGGCTGGATGCAACCAGTGCATTTCTGCTTTTGGTCACCATGGCTGCATCATCTCTTATTGTTCATCACCAATATAACTCAGACTAAAAATACAACATTGGCGAGCTCACATCAGCTGCTTGCCGGGCTGATGGTCGAAGTTGATGAGGAATGTGCGTATCTCCATGGGCCCCAGATCGACGATGAGCTCGGAAGGATCTACGGGGCCTCCCCGGACAACCTTTTCGTCGGCAGGAGTTCCTTCCACCTTCCATTGCAACCTCTTCTTCTCCATGGCGGCGCGTTCTTGGTTCGCTGATAGGCTTGTCTCGACAATCTTGCCAATCTGGAGTGGCGAGAACGGAATAACCGAATAAGATTGAGAATGGCCATGGATATGAACATAGGTGTAAATCGGAAAGTGTGATGATGATAACCTTCTTGTCTGGAAATACTCTGTTCAGGTCGACACTAGCCAGAGCTGACAGATCCGTATGCTCTCCAGCCTACAATTGCACACATCAAAAAAGACTTAGAAACAAAATAAGAACAAGCTAAACCAGGAAAAGTAAGGATGGTAGTGTGAGACCTCATATAGGTGAGCCAACCGAAGAAGAACACTTCCATGTTCAAGTTCCTGTCAGCACAAAAGCATTTCACACATACAACTTTTAAAGAGTTATGGTTAACACTTGCCCATAAAATATTTGGATAGCATTTTCATCAATTTTGCACATGAGCACACTTGGGTAGCTAACTGGATAATTATTATTTGTAACACAAATCGAGCAGGATTGGGGGCATTAAGAACTAACTTACAACAATTCAAAGGTTAAAAATAAATATAAATTAGGGCATCACACAAAAAGAGAACCAAACCAGCGATCTTTTGCTACTCTATACAAAATCTGGTATGGATTATTGTTCCGACAAACTCTTGCTCTTATTTAACAAGCACTCCATCAGGCACTCAGTCTAGAGAAGAGGGAAGAAAGCTTTCATTGTAGTCATTAGTGAAAAGACAAGCATTTAATATTCATTATTATTCTATTAAGAGAATAATTATGTTGGGAATCAGGGATTTTTATTCAATCACTAGGGAGATTACAGAGGTGGTTGGCTGAGGGAGAAGATCTCACCCAGCCCTTGGCTAAGTGAATTCTTCTCTGCCTCCCCTGGCACAAATCCCCTCTCTTATATAGGCGCCAGGGATCTAACCTTTCCAAAACATTCTAATCCCCTCTTTCTAAACTTAGCTGATCTGCCAGCTGTTTATTCCTTCTATCAGCAGACAAGATCAGCTACTATATCAAGTAATTAATTATAGGATCAGCTATTTATAGGAAGAAACTAATCACTTGTGATATGCACCATATGTGCTGCAGTTGCCTGTTTTGGCCTGCGTTGATAGTGCTTGCCAAAGAAGGCATCCACAACACTTCCCCCCTCATTATGAAACAGCTCGTCCTCGAGCTGAAAGGAGGGAAAAGCTTCCTTGAATTCTGGGACCTGTTCCCAAGTAGCATTAGCAGCAGCCTGTCCGACCCATTTCACCAGAATTTCCCACACGCCGCGGTTGAGACGGGCTCGGAGGACTTCCTCGGGCTCAGGTAGTATACGGCCATGCTTGATTGTAGGGAGAGTGGCCGATGTAGCAGGAGGAGTGCCATTGAATTTCTTCAGGAACACGACGTGGAATATAGTGTGGATGCGGGACTGTGGAGGCAACTCCAGACGATACGCCAATGCACCGATGCGTTCCAGCACCTTGAATGGCCCATAAAATTTTGGAGCCAACTTGCCTTTAGCTTTGTCGGTGAGTGTGGCCGCGATGCGATGATGGAGGCGCAACCACACCCAATCGCCCACCTGAAACTCCACCTGACGGTGGTGAGCATCATAGTTCCCTTTCATCACCTCTTGGGCGTGTAATAGCCTCTCTTTGATTTCAGCAAGAAATTCATCCCTGGCCATCAATTGTTTGTCGACTGCCGGCACTCTGGATTGCCCCTGCTCATAGGACAGCAAGGCAGGTGGGTCGCGACCATAGACCACCTTGAACGGTGTGGTATGCAGGGCCGTTTGCAGCGACGTGTTGTAACAGAATTCTGCCCAAGGTAACCAACGCAACCAGCTCCTCGGCTGATCGCCTGCTAGACAGCGCAGGTAGACCCCCAAAATGCGATTGGTTACCTCGGACTGGCCGTCGGTCTGTGGGTGGAACGCAGTGCTCATTCGCAGCTTGATGCCGGAGAGGGTGAATAGCTCCCTCCAGAACGTGCTGGTGAAGACGGGGTCACGGTCGCTGACGATGGAGCACGGAATGCCGTGGAGCTTGACAATGTTGTCGAAGAATGCCTGGGCCACTGATACTGCGGTGTACGGGTGGCCCAATGGGATGAAGTGGGCGTACTTGGAGAACCTGTCCACCACTGTCATAACCACCGACTTGCCCCCAACGCGTGGAAAGCCCTCCACGAAGTCGATGGCGATGTCTGCCCATACCGACCCTGGCAGCTCGAGGGGCTGTAGTAAGCCAGCCGGATGAAGATGTTCCGACTTGTTCCTTTGGCATACCGCGCAGCTCTTGACGAAGTCCTTGACAAGCTGTGTGGCGGAGGTGTTGTAGAAGGATGCGCGGAGCCGATGCAGGGTCTTTTGGACGCCTTCATGCCCGGCGCCATGGGCGGTGGCCAGAATGGTCGGCCACAGGGACGAAGCCGTGGGGACAAAGATTCGGCCCGAGTGAACGAGCAGGCCGTCCAGTACGGTCCATCCTGCCGCTGCCTCTCCCTTTTCAATCTTCTCCTTGAGCTGCGTTGCCTCCTCCAAGTGCGACAACTCCTCCCGAAGTTCATTGTATAACTCAAATGTCGGGGAGGACAGAGGAAGCGCCATGGCAGAGTGCTCGTCGCGACGGGATAGGGCGTCAGCGACGGTGTTGGCTTTCCCTGGCAGGTACTCCACACGAAAGTCATATCCAAATAATTTGCTCACCCAAGTGTGCTGAGGAATGGTGGAGAGGCGTTGATCCAGTAAGTACTTGAGGGCGAAGTGGTCGGTCCGCACCACGAACGACCGCGCCCAGAGGTATGGGCGCCAGTGGCGCACAGCCTTGACAAGACCGATTAGTTCCCTCTCATATGCGGCCAACTTGGCGTGCTGTGGTGCGATGGGCCGGCTGTAGAAGGCAATGGGTCCGCTGTCTTGATGCAGAACAGCGCCGAACCCCGTGCCAGAAGCGTCACAGTTGACGATGAAGGCGTCGTCGAAGTTGGGTAGCTGTAGCGCCGGTCCCTCCACCAAGGCCTCCTTGAGGGTGATGAAGGCATGTTCTGCCTCCGTGTTCCACGCGAAGGCCTCCTTCTTGAGCAGCTGCGTGAGTGGGCGAGCCACCAAGCCGTAGTTCTGGATGAACTTACGGTAGTAGCCCGTGAGACCAAGAAAGCCTCGTAGCGCCTTTACTGAGGTGGGTCGTGGCCACGCCTGGACTGCCTCCACCTTGGCCGGGTCCATGGCCACCACGCCATTGGAGATGATGTGGCCAAGGTAGTCAATGGAGGTGGCGCCAAAGGAGCACTTGCTTTTCTTCACGGCTAGCTTGTTGTGGCGCAGGGTTTTAAGGACGAGTCGAACATACTGCAAGTGCTCGGCCCATGTGCTGCTGTATATGAGAATGTCATCAAAAAAAACAAGCACAAACTGACGGAGGAAGGCACGCAACACGTCGTTCATTAGCGCCTGGAATGTGGAGGGAGCGTTGGTGAGCCCGAACGCCATGACCAAGAACTCGAAGTGGCCATGGTGCGTGCGGAATGCCGTCTTGGCGATGTCCCCCTGGTGCATTAGCACCTGATGGTAGCCGCTGCGGAGATCCAGCTTGGTGAAGAAGCGAGCCCCCTTGAGCTCGTCCAGTAACTCGTCGACGATCGGTATGGGGAACTTGTCCTTCACCGTCTTGGAGTTAAGCTCGCGGTAGTCGACGCAGAACCTCCATGTCTTATCCTTCTTACGTACCAGCAGCACCGGCGCGGAGAAGGGGGACGTGCTGGGCCGGATGATGCCTTGGCGCAACATGTCATTGCATTGTTTCTCGATCTCGTTTTTGAGTAGCTGCGGGTAGCGGTACGGCCTGACAGCAATAGGTGGTGTGGCCGGCAGGAGGTGGATGTGGTGGTCGAACGGGCGCGGTGGGGGGAGGCCAGTCGGCTCGGCGAAGACGTCTGCAAATTCCGACAGGAGCAGTTGCAGCAGGTTGTCGGATGACAGTGCTAGCGCCTGTGGGCCAGAGACAGCACCCTCGCCCATCCATTTGACGCGGTGATCGTGGCGCCAAAACGCCATGCTGAGGAGGTCGAAGTTCCATATGAAGGGGCCAAGGGTACGCAGCCAATTGCACCCAAGAACGACCTCATATCCTTCGAGCGCTATGACGAAGAAGTCCATGCAGAAGACCTCGTTGTGGATGGAGAAGGAGAGTGCCGGGCAGACCCCAACACAGGGCAGACGTTCGCCGTTGGCGACCCCCACTGTCATGCCGGCTGTGGGGACAGGATGCAGGTCGAGATGGCGTGCCACGTTTTCTGCCATGAAGCAGTGGGTGGACCCGGAGTCCACCAGGGCAATGAGGGACTGGTCGCGCATGGCCATCCCCAGACGCATGGTCTGGCCAGTGGACACACCGGAGAGTGCATTGAGGGAGATCTCGATGCCGGTGTCATCTCCGAAATCCCCCGCGGAGTCGTCCTCATCCATCTCCAGGAGGTAGATCCCCTTCTTGGAGCACTGCTTGAGATGATCCCGAGAAAATTTCTCAGGGCAGTTGAAGCACAACCCTTCTTCGCGACGACGAGCCATCTCTTCCGACGTGAGTCGGGTTCCTGGTGGGATGCGTGGCTTGACAGGCGCCCCTGGAGTAGTCAACGAGGCCGGCTGGGGAGCTGGGGTCGTCGTGGAGCCGCTAGGCTTGCTGGAGGAGCGTGGTGCTGATGGCGTGCTGGGTAGCGCGACTGCTGTGGCGCGCCGTTCGTAGGCACGCGCCAATCCCATGGCGTCCTCTAGGGAGGCCGGTCACTGCAGCTCGACATCGGTCTTCAACGGCTCGCCTAGGCCCGCGGTGAAGATGTCGACCTGATGCGGCTCGGTGATGGTGTCGCAGCGGGATAAGTGCATGAGGAAGGCCTCCGTGTAGTCGGCGACGGACCCTTGCCGGCGGAGATGGCACAACTCACC